>BQKN01062493.1:53830-100508 GCA_022839385.1 Asparagus kiusianus
ATCGCTGAAGTAGCAAGTTATGGAAATTCCTGGGTTTTGTTTCAGTCAACAGCTAAATTTAAACTATATCACATTCTCATGACTTCAATACCTAATAAATAAATTCCAACAGTGGCACCAAAGCATACATTTTTTTTGGGAGAATTTAAAGAAAAAAATCTTTAAGTTACACAGGAAAAAAAGAAAACACTAGATGAGCTATATTTTTTCTAAAGCCAAAAACCTTTGTCAAGACTTATAACATCCGCAAACCAGTACATGAATCCATGTCATCAATGAATATGCTTTCAATCCAAGGTGCTATCATTAAAGTATAGTACTTGATTTTTGGTCCAACAGATTGAGACATATTGAAGGTAAGAAGTTGCTTACTAAAAATGAATGCAACTAAAATGTAAAAAACTAAACGTATTCCAATCCATTAAATAGAGACTCCAATCCTCAGTTCTATCCCTAAATGCATGTTTCTTCAGTGAATGCAATTAAAGATTTCTATAGTCCAATGGTTTGTTTGACAGATAAAATGCAAACTAAACCTGACATCAATGCTCTAAGTTAACAAAGATTCTGCCACCGCCTCTCGACCTAACATCAGCCTGTATCAGTTCATATCAGATTCATGGCCGACTTTCTTCAAACCTAAGTGATAAAGTCAATAGTTGCTTTGTAGAACTTGATTGAAATGCAATTTAAACTCAATTAAGAACAAAGAACAAGCTCTTCTTTGCCTAATCTATGAAAAAATGTAGACAAAAGTAAACATACAAGATAATATAGGGAAAGGGAATGACATGGACATCCAAAGGCAAGAAGAAAGCCAAATAAAATTGTGCCTATTGAGGCACAATATTGAACCAAAGACCTAGATGGAGATCCATTAGTGTAATAATCCATAATTCCATAGCCCATCAATGCTCATTTTCATCTTGATGCAACAAATAACACGTCATAATGCTAGTGAAAGTGAGGTAACTCCTGCAACTACCATCTTCAACTCAACAATTTAGGATAAACTAATGAATTACAACACATTAAAAAGTGCATAATAAAATTAGAAAGTGCGTAATAACTTATTATAGATTGGTTGCATAACTAATCGTCAAGTATGAGCAGAGTGGCATTCAATAAAATGTTGAATTTGCAACATAGTGATGTACTTATCACTATGAAGAACAAATTTAACCAGCCTAATCATTTGACAAGAACAAAAAAAAAGAAAAGAATATATACTTACAAAGAAACTGTGCACACCATCTTGTCTAGTAAACAATCTAGGAAACAATTTTATCCATGTGTTATCTCCAAGCATCACCATTTTCCAACCAATACGATAAAGCTGATCTGCACAAAAGATAAAGACAGTAAGAATGCAATTCCAGCTCCTACAAGTTAAAAAGCTACACATTTGAGATCCTACCACAGTAAACTGCACAAACTAACCAAGGAGGTTATCATCCAGAAGCGCCTGGGTGTTAAAGTTGAATGCCACATCAAGAAAACTCCCAATCGCCCCGGAAACCATGGCCTACAAAAACGGCAATGGATGAGTCAAATTTTCCATCCAATCGTGTATTTATCCTTCATAATCAGTTCACCTTCATGACAGTTATAAGGCCAACAATACTTCATCTATTAGAATGTTGGGCAATTCATCAAATTTGGGATAAAGGGTTTGTTGTCGTATTTGCAATAAGTTTACCTTCAATCTTGGCATAGTAACTGTAGGAGGTGCAGCTTTTGCTCGGAATCCAATCGCCTTTCCACTCGACAAAAGAGACAGAGTGTAGGGCATAGCATCCATCATTGACCTACTTGGAGGCTTCTCACCTCTTCCCAACACGAACTCAGCAGGCAAACCATCCACAACCTAAGCTACCATGACGCGTAAAAGGGCGGGGGCAAAAAAAAAAAAAAAATTCACCAACTACGCTATGCAAAAAAGAAAAGGAGGGGGGGAAAAAGAAAAAGAAAACCCCAACAGCAGACGTACCATCAAAATTAACCGATCGAATGCAGGAGGAACTCCAGACATTTCCTTCACCAAAAAGGAGCATGATCAGAATAGCAATAAAAAATTACAGAGAAATGGGAATTTTGATAAGCGGACCTCGTACAAAGATCTGAGCTGATCCGGGGATAAATCGCTCTCTTCAGAGTCGACGACGGGATCACAGGTCGGCATCGTGTAGCTCTCGGGTCCACTGGATTAGAAATCAACGAATCGATAGGCTAGAAAATCATGAGTCCGATCTTTGCCCTAAAAATCTTTTGCCCTAAAAAATGGGGAACTGTTGATGAAAACTCTTAACCTTTTGCCATGGAGAGTTGGCTTGACCGGAAAGAAACTGAAGACGAAGAGAGAGAGACCGAGGATCTGAAGGAGGACGGCGAACAAGATCCAAGCTGATAGCTTTGAGCAGGTGAGCGAGGAAGAAGGAGACGGAGAAGCCATTTGAATCGAAGCTTGTGCTTTAGTCCGACAGCGGGTAGCAGAGATCTCGCGAATTTGTCGTTAGGGAAGAGCTTTGCTGCCGCGATACCTACAATCAAAATGTGAAAAGCCGAGGGACTAGTATCAAAATACCTATGCTTTAAGGGACTAATATTTGAAAAAACATTTTTTTTCATGAAAGCTATGCCGTTCGTATTTGTATTTGTTTAAAATTATCGAATTCGAATACGGACTCTAATATTCATATATGTAGTTTTTCAAATTCGAACTCAAATACTTGATATTTGATAAATATTCATGAATATTTACGAATACTTATCGAATATCAAAGTATATTTATTCTGCTAAAAATTTTGATTTTCAAATAATATTAACTTCATAAATAAAAATTATTTCTTTATAATATATGATGTATATATTTAAATCAAATTTTTAATTAGAAAACAGATTTAAAATTATTTAAGTCTTAAAATTAGTATATAAAACTTAAGTAGAAATGGTAAGTGAGTTAAAAATATGACATCATATGTGCAATAATATAAATAATAATGTGTGATCAAATTTTTAAATGAATATTTAATGGACAAACGAATCGAATATACATCTGGTTAAATTCTATTCGTTAGTAAACTCGAATACTAAAAAATATTTGTTTAGTGGTAAATGAACTACCGAATCGAATATGACCGAATAGTTATTCGAATAATTATCGAACTATTTGTTAATTATTTGGTTCATTTCCACCCCTACCCTTGAACTTAAACCCCTTGTAGTTTTCCCTATGTTGCAACTTGGACGTTACCCTGAGTTATTTTTGGTAGCAATTATAGCATAAAGCTTTGAAACTTCCGGTTACACCCTCTCACTTGATTTTGGCGGCACTTACATACTCTAAAGTCTTTAAAACATGCACTTTAATATCATATAGTTTTTAAAACTGACATTTAGACATACTGAAGTTTTTAAAAGCTTCAGCATAACTGAAGGTGTTGCAAAATTTAAGTATAAATTTTAAAAAACTTTAGGATATTTAAGTGCCGGTTCTGAAAACTTTATATAAGTGCAAGTCTTAAAAGTGCAATTAAGCCTTATATATATTAAGGGGGCCCTTGGACTGATAATCATCATTTCACTTAAAACATCATCCCCAACTTTTGGCACATTAACCTCTTTGTACAGCTTTTTTAAACTATAATTTATTGCCTGCAATTTTGGAAAATCCCTTGCATCATTGTAGTTTCCTCAGTTCCACTAGTATAATGTGGCAATTGCTTATGTTCTTTTACTTTCATCATGGCTTGTTAACTCATTCTCATTATCATAGTTCCATTGTTACTGTTTTGGAATTGCAAATGCCCACATTTGTGGAACATTAATCATTGTCAACTTGTCTTCTTCATCCCAAATGCAAGGGGTTCCACATAGTCGTCCTGCCCGAGTTAGGTTTATTTTCACTTTGGTACCCCAAAGTTGACCATTTTTTCCCCTCACTTGAATACCCCAAAGTATTTTTTTAACACTTCTATACCCTAAACTTTCAAGCCCACTCCACTTTAATACCCGCTTCCAGATTTCATTATGTTTCCTGTCAAATTTATATCATGCAAGAGCAAACTTTGCAGCAATTCCACTCGTCCATAACCGTTGGCATGCGTTCACCACCAATACCATCCTCAACATCAATACTGTGAAGTCAACCAAGTGCTTGCTCGGAAAAACTTAACATCTGTATCGCATCATATAGAAAATAATGAGATTTCAATTTTATAAGTTTACTAAATCCCCCAACTTTAAATATAACCAACAAAGCCAGCAAATCAACACCCTGGTGGGGGTGATTCTCTCACCGCAAAACATCGATGTACCAATAGTTTGTCCCAATTTACTAATCAGATATGATAATAAAGCACTATGCTTAACTGGAAAAGAAAAAAAATGGAAATACAATTTTTACATAAATTACAGGATGTGAAAACCTTGGTACTCTTCGAGGTTGACATTCGTGCAATTTTACATAAGTTACAGGACTATCAAGTACAATATGCTGATACATTCAGGACCTGGCATCTTTCAACATCCCCCCTTTCTCCAGATCTGAGACCAGATCTTTCAGAGAAGGAACTTTTAAAGCCAAAGTTCTGTACAGTCTCGAGTATCGGGCTCTAGTACCATCAGCTGTTCGAGCAAGGGCCAAGAGGCTTATAGCCTCAGGCAACTGATCAAAAACATTCTTGATCTCCTCAAAGCTCATATCAGCAAGGACTGATGGCCCTGGAAGGACTCTAATGATCTCATTGCCTTTTGGGTCAACTTTTGCCTCTGCTTTAATCACTAGCTCAGAGCTGGAGTTTGCTCCACACTTAATGATGAATGGAGTTGTTGAACCTGTGTTAAACTGGAGCACGTTCCACTGAGTCACTTCAGTCTCCCTAATGGACATTGAATCTGCCACATAGGGTTGGAGTGCTCTCGATTCTTCATTGGTATTACCATCATTTTCGGGTATGGACTGCTCATAATCAGGATGCGGAAAACTTATTAAGTACTGAATGATTACTCTTTATTGAGTTTTACTAAAAAAATTTATTAAAGAATAATTGTGATGGGCAGTACTAAACTCTTGAACTCAATTTATGTTATCCATATGACTTTTATTGTTCTGAACTTCTTATATATTTATTTGCAACTCGAAAGCATTTCATAAATTGTATGTTGGGTGTAAATGTAACTCTCCTTGAGGAGCACAAGGAAATATGCATGTAGTACGTGATTGTAGGCTATGATTCCTTTTATGCCAGAATGCTACTAGCTTTGTGACACAAGGGCCTCCCTTTAGCCGAGGGACTTACCTTTGGGAACAGCTGAGGTCATGTGTGAGGAATATGAACTATATATATGGTTGTTCACAGTTATAGATCAGTTTATATGGGAAGCTCACCATAAGATGTGTCTGTGTGTGCAGATGTCCACCACAAGATAAGAGGAAAAACGGTATTTTCACTCTTCTTGTACTTAATTGTTTTCTAGAACACCTCTTATAGGAACCCCGGAGAGACGACACATGGAGTTCAGAGTACTATAATGGATTTTATCAGTCAAACATCATTGTCGATTCAAAGCAAAATTGCAAGAGCATTCTTACAGGGAGATGACAAAAAAATTACATTAGAGGGTCTGTTATCTACTCTAGTATTGCAGAGATGTCATCAATGGAGGAAAGGTTTTCTTACAAGTGTAATTTTACCAAAATGATATGTTATAAATAATTACGGGTCTAAAATCTATGCATATTAAACCAAAAACCAAACATTAGGGTTCAGAACTAAAGAAGGCAGTCTTTTAGGATGATACAATCACTTGAAGAGCATACCTCTACTACTCTGCGAGCATCTAAAATCTGCTTCTGGGCACAAGGATGATCAATATCAAGAAGTGAAGGCATCCTTTCTGTGAGATCATCAAGTGAAGCTAACAATGCTTTCTTCTTGGTCTTGGTCAGGGAGCTTACAGATGCTTGTCTCATTATTTCCTGTGGCATAAGGTCAGTTTTCCATTATTTAGATATCAAATAAAAGAAATGCGCAAACTGAATCATGCAGAAATCAATCAAAGTCAGCAGGAGTGACCTTGACTTGTTTAAGCATGCCATCCAGAGATATGAGAGATGCCAACCGAGCATCTTCAACTGCAGTGGAAGGATTCCTGATTGGTGAACCACCTTCTTCTTTTGTTAATAAGGCAGTATCACTTCGCATTTGTTGCAAAATCTGAAAATAGGAAGTTGCAGCAAGCTTATAATACTTATGAAAACAATGCAACTTTGATGAATATTTCAAACAAGAAAACAGAGTATTGTGCCAAGTTGATGACTTGAAAGTAGAATGTTCACGTCAAGAAGTAACCATTAGAACTAAGAAAAATGTTACCATTTTGAATAAGAACAATGTACATAATGAAACTGCTAATGTGACACAAATCACCCAAAGTTGGTTGATTAAAGTGATCGTAGGCAATTAAATTCTCTAGCCTACTTTGGAGCCAGAGGCCAAGAAGCATTGATAGTATCAGGAAACACAATTTTTACAAGGCTATAAGAAATAACAGACTGAGCAGGCATATAGATTGCTTGCCCAGGAAAAAAAAACAGTAGATTTAAACATGTCGCATAAAGCAGGAACAGCTCTGTATGAAACTGTGTGGTTCAGTACACAGAATGACATTGCAACAACGTCCATCTAGGTAGGATATTGGGAAAGCATCTGTAACATACATAAATGCATTAAAATGCATCATCTCACAATTTGTTTTATTGAGGGTGGAATTTGCCTGAGCAAGCATGCTGTAGCATACAAATCTTTTATCTTGAACAAGGATGTAAATGCATGAAACTACACCGTCTCTGACCACATTATTTGTTTTATTGAAGGTGAGGTAGCCTGAGGCATTTATCTGAAGCAGTGCTCATGATTCGTGTGATCCAACAAGTAGTGACTGACCGTACGTTAGAATTCAACAGAATTTCACAAAAAGAACCCACAAACCCGTATCTGAAGATCTCACAAGCATATTTAATCTCCATTCTTGTCAGTTCTGGTACAGAAAATAACTGTGTCCCATTCAATTAGGACATGTTCAATGGATAACATTGATAGCTAGTTATTTCAATCCCTTAAGACACCTAGTGTTGCTCGGTGCAATTTTTTTACTTGACATAAGTACCTACAAGTGTATTTCTAGACCTGCAATTTTGTGCCCATGTGAAAGTTGAAACTACACATCATACATGCAAATATTGTCCTTCTGTCACTTTTTTTCATATACATCCTCATACAGCTGAACTATGACTTGTTCATACACTTCTATGTGATTTACAAACAATTAATTGCATGTGCACAGCACATACCGAGGTTAGCTATTCTATCGTATCCCATATATGATGAAAAATGGTTTGAAATGCTCATTTCTGGTGTACTCATGTAGAGAGCCGACCGACTCTTGACACTATTGAGGGTATGTTTGAGTTTGTTTATGTAAGTACTTTCACCACTTCTAAAGAAAATAAGCGCCTTCCAGAAAATTGAAGTGTTTGGTAATCAATTCATGAAAGGACCTCTAATATAAGCTCAAATAAAATGTTGTGGTACGTAGAAGTCAGTATCTTTGGACTTCTTTCAACAGTAGAAGCAGAAGCAGTAGCGTAATCACTCCTTTTCTCTCTCCTATTATTTTTTGTTTCTCTTACACATTCTCTCAAGAATCTGTCTTAATGAACTTACTCCACTCTTTTAAAGATCTTATCTTAAATCTTTCTATCATATCCGATCTTATACAAACTTCTCCCTCCATATCGGTTTCAAATATTTAATTTTGAATAAATACTTAAAATTTAGAATATCCAAACATCCTAATCACTAATTACAATAACAGAAACCATTAACCAGACCATACACAGAAAAGTAAATAACTTGATGAGTTTGCAACCACCTTTCTTCTCTTGACATCAACCGACTCCAAAGCAGATCTTAGTTTATTTACATGAGCAAAATCTTCTGCCTCCTCTGTGGCCAAGGTACCTGCTATATCCTAATTAAAAAAAGGCATTATAGAGAGGTTAGTTTCTAAAATATCACATAAAATTTGCATTCAAGCTTGTAATGTACATAAAATAAGAGATGCAAAATATATTGCTTCCATGGACAAAAATATTTGCAACGTCAAGATATCCAAAGATATGAGAAAATGGTCCCGTTTTGAACATCTAGGTTTCATAAGCTCCATTAAGTTTCAGTACCTAGAATTTTCCGTTCGAACTTTCAAGTTTCAGTTTGATTTTGGGTGAAACTGATAGACCTATATTTTACTTTTGGTGATTAATGCTTACATACATATACAGATGTATTCCTTTGTGTGCGCATAAATACATTATATATCTACAAATTACATAAATGCATATATCTATGATTATTAGGCATGTAATATGTATGTATATTTCAAGGACATATACTTCGTAGTATTTACAAGTCGTTCTTTTCTGCTCGAATTTTATATGGTATAGAGGCAAGTCTTGAAACAAATATAATATCCAAAAAACCTAATCCCTTTCTCTTCATAGTACAATCCAACAATAATAACCAAAAAAATAAAAACCTAAGTGGCAGTCTTCTTTCAATGTCAAATAAAAAATTTCTCCATTAAAGCTAACTGTAGAAACGAACAATAATAATAATAACAATTCTCAAAAGGAGATGTGTAACATTCCACTGTGAACTTTTGAATATTTCACTGCAAAGAACATCATAGGTGACATTCTCATTACATCATATATAACTTGTCAAATTAAACTGATGAACAAAAAGGGTCCAAGATATTTGTGCCTGTAACCTCTTCAACTAACATTTACTGCTGGATTTAGTTCTTCAGACGCCAGGCTTAACAAGCAATATTCCAGACAGAAATAATGAAAGAAAGAAAAAAATGAACGAGAAAGAAAGAAAGAAAGGAAAGTTAAAAAAAGAAGGCTATTTAACTAACAAAAAATATGTTTAGCAACAGATGCTTAAAATTTGATAAGACTTGTTTAGGCCCATAACAATTTAGTGAAATTGGCCCAGTTCAATCCAGCAACGGTGCAAAAGTGAAAATACAAGTACGATGAGAATCATAAATATAAATAGAATTGAAAGCAGTCTTCAAATTTGCTAGTGTCACACCATCCTCAAGCAGATGATCTCATCAGTCAAACTTTGTCATATAAAAATTGGGTAGCCCATTTCCAGCTAATTAGCACAATAATATCCTTTTCACTGCCTTAGTCACCTTACTCCCCAGTCCCAGACTCCAAGATACTCCCTCCATAATGCACTTGTTGGTTGATGCTGCACATACCAAAGCTTCACAGATTCACTCATTTTGTAATCTTTCTCCTGTGTTGGTCATCCATCTCAACATTCTCATGTCACTGACACCCGCTTTTCAGTAGCTTGTTCCTTTATTGCTAACATTCTTATCAATAAAGAATCAAGGATAATATGGGCATTTTATAAAAAGTTGCCTTAAACTTCATGGGTATTCGACACTTCACATAGTACTTTAGAAGCGCTTCTCCACATTTCTATGCACAATATTCTCCATATTTCATTTCACTCGAATGATGAATGGTTAATTCTGTGCAATGAACACGACCATTCTTATCTCTTCTTGGTCAATAATATGAACTTACATCTATTTTCATAGTTTTGATAGTTGTATTCCATTTCTTTATCATGTTAATTAAATCACCTTTCCACATTTTAACTTTAGAATTATCCCCTCTATTCTCTTCAATAAAAACAACTTGGCAAACAATGTATAGAACACATCACGAATATGGCTAGAAAGATAGGGCGCCCCAGTCCACATGGCTCCCACCGTGGGCTCTGGAGAGTGTTAGATGTATGTAGGCCCGGCCCTACCCTTAGGCAGTCAAGGCCTCTGCCTTGGGCCTTATCCCACCCACTTAATTTCTCTTAGCTGTTACCATTTATCTAAAAGGCTAAATTTTAATGTTATATGAAGTTGAAAAAACTTTTCTTCATATCCCTTAATTAAATAAGAGGTTCTCACCCACTTTTCTTCTTTAAATAAACTGAACCGACTCCCTTTCTCTCATCTTTTTTTATCGATGTGACGCTCTTTCTCTCTCATTCTCAAGCAGTCAAGCTTCCACCAAACGGCTCAACCCTAACATGATCGGCTGATCCTCACCTCTCGTCAATCTCTCTTTTTCCCTCTCTATCTCGAGATTGTCGTAACCTGGCAGTCGTTGCTGACAACCTCACCGAACCAATCGTCGTTAGCCCGTTACCGTTCACGGCTCACCTCCTGTGCTTTGTCTCGTCGTCGGAAAAAGGCGGCGTCCAGGCCAGATTTATTTTCCCAAAACAAACTCCGGTTCTATCTTTCTAACTAAAACTATTTAATTTTATTTATTATTCATATTAATTTTATGCTTAATTAGAGATATTATAGATATACATTAAAAGCTTTTTATTTGCTATTTTATATTTTGAAAGCATGCCTAATAAAAAATATGAAAGTGGTTGTCAAAAATTTAAAAAAAAAAGTTGAAAAATTAATTCGATCTCAACAAAGAGCTCTTGATAAATTTGTTTTTAGTAATAAAGATAATGTTACATCAACTTCAACAAAAGAAGAAAGAATAGATGAATCTTTACTTAAGAATGAATTAGAATGAATTAGAAGAATATGTTGAGAATTTAGGACAAAAAAATGATATTAACGATAATAATATTCAAGAAGAAAAAGCTAGTACTCCTAATTTTAATGAAGAATATAAAGAAAATTCACATGAGGGCCAAGAAAAAAATTTAGAGATGAATGAGATATCAAATTCAATTCTTATCAATATTTATGATCTTGGACAATGGAAATGTATTGATAAAATTTTATAGATCTAATAGTTGAAAAAGGTCCAATTAAATATGAAGAAGTAGATTTTCCTAAAGATGAAATAATAGACACTTATCTACATTATATTACATACAAAAATTGTCAAATGAAGAAAAACATGAAAGAATGTGGTTAGTTTACTCAAAAGATTTAGATAAGAGTTTATTGTTTTTGTTGCAAATTATTTAGTTTAAAATCTAGTATAAGTCGGTCAGTTAACGAAGGTACTAGAGATTGGAAAAATCTTGGATATAAAATTAAAAATCATGAAACAAGTCATGAACATATCACTAATATGTATAAATGAGTGGATATAGAAGTAAGATTACAAAAAAATAAGACAATAGAAAAAAACATTCAAGAACAAATTAATAAAGAAAAAGAACACTTGAAAAAAAGTTTTGCTAAGACTTATTGTTATAATAAAACATCTATCAAAAAATAATCTTGCATTTCGAGGAACAAAAGAAAAGATATATGAAAAAAATAATGTAAACTTTTAAGCTTAGTTGAAATAATAACGGAATTTGATCCCATAATGCAAGAACGTGTTAAGGGTCTGTTTGGTTGATTTCCTAAAAACCAAGAAATGGAAATGAAAATGTGGAAATCTCAAAAAGTACAATTTCATCCATTTCTATCCCTAAAACTCACCCACAACATCCAATAAAATATTATTTTCATCCAACAACCCATCCACAACATCTAATAAAATATTATTTTCATCTAACAACTCATCCACCACATCTAATAAAATATTATTTTCATCCATAACATCACTCAACTCATCTCATCTCATCATTTCAAATCACTCCTATCATCCAATAAGATGGTGACAACTCATCTCATCTCATTAACATTTCATTTCCACCCATTTCCTCCCAAAAAGCTAGGAAAACGATTTCCTTAAGTGTGGGTCACATCATCCAATAATATAATGACAACTCATCTCATCTCATCTATTTTTTTATTTTTAAGAATGAACCAAACAAAAGAAAACAACCTATTAGAGGAAATATGTTTCTTATAATTTATTTTCTTATTTTTTCGCCAATCAAACAACATCAAAACAAGTTTTCTTAAAAAAGCACTCACATCATCCAATAATAAGGTGACAACTAACATCATCTCATCCCATTTCTTTGATTTCCTTCTTTTTTTAGCCAACCAAACATTCCCAAAACAATTTTTCTTAGAAATAGTTTTCCATTTCTTTGATTTCCCTCTTTTTTTAGGCAAACAAACAGCCCCTAAACGTATTCAAGAAGGTAAAATTCAAAAGCATTATCTTAGTCATAAAATGCAAAATAAACTAATAGAGTTGCTAGCTTCTGAAATTAAAAAAATGATCATTAAAAAATAAAATAAGCTAAATATTTTTCAGTTATCCTTGATTGTACTCCAGATGCAAGTCATCAAGAACAAATGACTCGTATTTTAAGATGTGTTGATACTTCAACAAGTCTAATAAAGATTGAAGAATACTTTTTAGAGTTTTTAAAAGTAGGTAATACTTTGGGAAAAGGCCTTTTTTATTAACTTTTAAATATTTTGAAAAAATATGAACTTGATGTTAAAGAAATAAGAGGGCAATGTTATGATAATAGATCTAATATCAAAGGAAAACACAATGGAGTACAAAAGAGGCTATTAGATATAAATCCTAGAGCATTTTATACATCATGTGGTTGTCATAATTTAAATTTAGTCTTATGTGATATAGCTAATTCATGTTCTAGAGCTATTTCTTTTTTTGGAGTGTTGCAATGTATATACTCATTGTTTGCTTCCTCTACTAAATGACGGAATTTTTTAGGAGATAATGAATGCAAGTTATCCGTTAAATCTTTATCTCAAACTAGATGGGAAATTCGTATTGAAAGTGTTAAAAGCAATAAAATTTCAAGCTTCAAATATAAGAGATGTTTTGATTCAATTAGCAGAAATTAGTGAAGACCCAAAGATAAAAAGTGAAGCTAATAGCTTAGCAACTTATGAGATTGAAAATTTTGAATTCTTATTAGCTATGAATATTTGGTATGGCATATTGTTTGTTGTTAATTCAGTTAGTAAAATCTTGCAATCTAAAGATATGCATATTGATATTGTCATAGATCAATTAAAGGGTCTTATTGTATATTTAGAAAATTATAGACAAAATGGTTTTATGTCTGCTTTGAATTCAACTAAAGAACTTGCTAATGAAATGAACGTACAGCCTATATTTCGTGAAAAACGTAAAATTCATGGAAAAAATAATTTGATGAAAATATTGGTAATGAAACAATATTTAACGCTGAAGAATCTTTTCGTATTGAATATTTCTTATACATAGTTGATAAATCGCTTGGCTCAATTGAAAGTAGGTTTGAACAATTTAAAACGTATGAAAAAAATTTGGTTTTTTGTTTGATTTGAAAAAATTAAAAGCTTTAGATGATATTGAATTGAAAGAATATTGTCTTAATCTCGAAA
Source organism: Asparagus kiusianus (assembly GCA_022839385.1). Lineage (NCBI taxonomy): Eukaryota > Viridiplantae > Streptophyta > Magnoliopsida > Asparagales > Asparagaceae > Asparagus > Asparagus kiusianus. Next base: position 67,206 of record BQKN01062493.1, read on the forward strand.
ATGCACTAAAACATGATGAACATTTAGATATTAATGGATTTGATTTGTTTTCAGAATTGAGAGTGCTTAGGAAAATTTTAAAAGTAGAGATTAATAGTCCAATTGAAGTGTTGAACTATATAAAGTGGTTAGATTCTTTTCCAATACTTGTATTGTTTATCGTGTATTATTGACTATACCCATAACAATTGCTTCCGCTGACAGAAGTTTTTTAAAATTAAAATTACTAAAATCTTATTTAAGATCGACCATGTTACAAGATAGATTGAATGGTTTAGCAATATTATATATCGAAAATAATATGTTAGAAAATATTGAATATAAAACTTTAATTAGTAATTTTGCAGCTCAAAACGTAAGAAGAATGAGATAAAATCTATTATGAGTTGTATCACTTAGGCCTCATCTAATATTTCGCATTGGGCCCCCAAAATTCCTAGGTACGGCCCTGGATGTATGCAGTCAGTAGTCACACCCCCTGCATGTGGACAACGGAGAGGTTGTTTCTGAGACTCGAACCCTTGACCTCACAAGGTAGTAACCTTACCCTTGCGGCCAGAAAATAATTACAATTAATGCAAGAAGGGTTTGACGTCAACATAAAATAATGTAAGCCTATTGTGACAGGAAATAATACCATTCCTTCGAAAAAGAGCCAAGATTTTCAACATGTGGTAAAACTATTTAATGCCGATGAAGTAACTTTTATATAGTATGAATAGTCATGTGCCAATTGGATTAGTGCATTTCCATGTATAAGGTACAGACTAATTTTAGTGAAAGTGCATATTTTTCATAACCATGTCTCAGACTAGTTATGCGGATGTTGTAGTACGTCTCTTATATAGGAACGTTTACCAGAAACGTGTAAAACTAATTGGTAAAAAAAGCATGGCAGACACCAAAAAGTGATTAACATACGCATGTGGGAGATGGGCAAGAACAGAAAAAAAGGTCACCATAGGAAAAATAAGTGGACTGCTCTAAGTTGGACCTTCAGATGCTGCAATTGTGAAGTGTAAACCCGCTTAGTGTATTCAGCTAGCAGCTGGCCTAAAGCATCAGTGCTAGGAGGTTGTGCAGCACCAAGACCAGCCATCCATCCATCCATAATTGCAGTTGACAGAAGTTCTAACTGTCCAGTAGTGCCTCCAACAGCATCTCCTTCAGTGACAGAAAGAAAATCAAAGTTTTCAGCAAGCCAGGATCGTATTTGACGCTGCAGCTCACCAGCTGGTGTGTGAACAAAGAGAGCAGCAAGAGCTTTGTTCCCCATCGCAAAAGCTTTAGCTTCTTCAGTAATTTCTCGGAGCTTGCCGCCAGTTACATGCTGCTTCCAAGTTTCCTGCAAGATATAAAATGAAGGTAAAAAAATAAGTACGTCTAATGCTTTACCAAAGCAGGATAACAAAAAAAGTTTCACCAGAAACTCAATTGTGTCATTAGACTTAGACTTGTCTAAGTAGTTACAATTTTCAGGAAAATCAATATGCAAGCACCCTAACAATATCAAGTTACTACCTATAGAATGTATTGTCCATCACAATTATAATCATTCAGAAAAATAAAAATACTAATGCCTAACAGATAAATCAACATCTGTACCTGGTCGATTCCTCGAAGCTTTAGGACGATTGATGAGAACTTTGATTTCTTGTCTTGTTTTATATTGACCTTAAAGCTGTGAATATGATGTTCATCAACCAAAGCACTCCTAGAATCGTAGTAAACAGGAGACCTGCCTGGACTACTACCACGGCTGGAACTTCTACTTCGTCCATGATTAGCTTTCTCAAGAAAACGTTCCACTTGAGAAACCTTCAAAAAGAGAGAATAGTTAGAAGAGTATTCTGTAACTATATAAAATGGAAAGCTGAGTAAACAAAAGTAGATGCCAACATCGAAGATTATATTACTTTGATGGACTGCAGCTCTGGTGATCTAGCGAGCAATGACCTTATATATAAGATTCTAACCCGAGAAACTAGCATGGTATCCATTACTCTCTTTGGTTCCATTTTACGAATAAATGAAAAAACTGCATCTCTGATTTCAGCGAGAATCTCATGTTCCCGTGCAGCACCAGCTTTAATTACTGCGGCCAAAACCTGCAATATAGTAAGGCAACTCTTTTTAAAAGAAAGCATCCGCAAACATGTGCGTGCACGTGTCTAAGGAGTAGGACATCAAGAAGGTTTGTTTTTTTGTGCTAGGAAAAAAGTCTGAGAAGCCTTGTAACCCATCAATAAAATAAATGAATATATTAAAATTGGTACACAACAGAAATTCAGCATTAAAATTGTTAGGTTCATAGTTTTACTGTTTTAGAATGTTTCACGGAACAGACTCAGTCACAAATTCTTCTCTTTGATCGTATGAAGCCATATCGAATATACTGTAATAGGACTTTCATATCTTTGGATCCATACCTACTCTGCTTATTGGCTTTAGGGCTGAAATAAAAGTCCAAGCTAAGTTGCCTATCTGAAAACACATCTCACCCTAAGGTATCAATATTATGCAACAAGGTGACGAAATTCTTCACACCTAAATCAACATTACTGAAAAGAGTACCGAAACAAACTACTGATTTTGAACATCTAGTAAAAATACCAGCATCAAGAGCTTGTTTGCACCATCAGCAATAGCAGCAAAGCTTTCAAATTGATCAGGATCAAAGTCCATCAGGGCAGCAGTAAGATATTCTCCAGCAGGTGTTTTTGCTTTTTCAGTGCCTGATTTCACTAGTGCTCCTGTGCTTTCAGTTTTGCCCTGGCTCACTGCAGGTGGGAGAACATCCAGGGAGCGCCCACTGCTACCGTCTCTCCTGCAATATACATAAGAAATGAATATACATTTCAAGTAAGCTAGAAAATGACAAAAAAAATATTAATTGTTTGGAAAAAAATATTTGATTACACATTGTACCTGTTCATGTCGGGTGACTGTGGATTTGCTAGCCTTTTTGTAGAAGGACTTGAAACCTATGGCAAATATTTAAGATAAGAAATCAAACTACAGGATTTAATTTGTATAATTTAATCGAACCAGTCTTATACAAATAAAATGTCGTAGGAATGTTCAGCAATGTTCTTAGCATTGCCATGCGTTCCAGACACAGAGTTCAAGTGTGATTGATCAAAACTGGCACAATCTTTTTTCCAGATTCTCAGAAAGAAGCTACTTTTTGGTCGCATAATTTAATTAAAAAATGTCAAAGAAAGATCCCTATAACCATCACATTGCATATTCTACTTTAGTTTAAAGAGTCAACATAACCACCAAAGATGTCAATGTCAACATAACCACCAAAGATGTCAAAGAACATACTTAAAAGTACAAATGTACTTAGAGAGGATTTAGTATTTCAAAGAATATAACCCACTGAAAGGTACAACTCAACAGAATTCGGTGATCATGAAAGACCTAAAAGTAGTTTAAAATAGACCAATATGATTTGAAGAGACATGACCAAATTTTGTGGTCATATCTTTAAAAAAAATTCTCAAACATCCCACCTAAAATTTACCAGAATATATCTTTATTAAAATGTTGAAGAAACTAATTTTTTTAGGAAGACTACCAAACCTTCAACTACTTTTTGGGAAAATTTGATATGGTGTTTCTTATACATAATGGATGGAGAGTGAAACTTTAGATTCTGATCAAACAAGTAAAGATGCCTTATCACAATATCAGAAGTAGTCATGCCCAGGAGCGGATTTACATGTTACCTTTTTTTTTTTTTTTGGGGGGGGGGGGGGGGGGGGGAGGGGCGCAGCTGCACCCCTAAGTTACTATGAAAATTTTATTTTAACCATGCGCTTATATGAAAATTTTCCTGCAAGGCTTTCTAAACTTACAATCTGCCTCATATAGTTTTAAAATTTTTGCATCCCAACCCCCAATTATATAATCACTAAACAAATTAGCAGTCTATTTGAGTTTTGCCTGGCATTCAAAAGTAGATTCTCGTTCAAACATGAAACACATATGGATTCATTGCAGGCAATCCATAAATATGACACAATGAAGCTGATGAAGTGTATGGAGTTACATTCTCATTGAGTACTATAGTTTTATAATATTATATTTTTATTTGTAGATAAATAAATGCTTGTCATCCACCCCTCTAAGAATGTTGTTTTGGATCCTGCCCAACCTAGTGATATTCCTTAATAATTTTGCCTTCCAAACATTGTAAACCGCTAAATTTTAGGATAAAATGTCCAAAAGGAGAATAGTAATGATCCATGTTACTCAAATAGCTTGAATGAGTGAGAACATCCATGAAAATAAGACAATCGTAAATAAGTGTTAAGAGAATTAACCTGTGGTGATCCACTCAATGATGCCTTCTCAGTCAATCTGTCAAACAGCTTCTCATTCTCCTTGTGTAACTTCTGCAGGAATAACAAAATTAACAGCAATAAACCATGGAAAATAATTAATTACATAAAAAGTTGACCAAAAAAAGGTATTTCCCAAAAAATATAGAATTATACAAATGGTAGAACAAAAAAGTTAGAAAATTAGAGTAATAAAGATCATCACTTACTGCATATGCATCTAAATGCAGAAAGAAGTTATCAAGCCTATGCAAAAGATGTCATATACACTATTAACGAACAGGCTTTACCTAGAATGCAACAACTGACAGAAGAAATGAGTAGATGGTATAACAAACCAATAGGTTGTCTGCTGTCAGGCAGATGTCGGAACCTATCCTGCTATTCATTATACTTACTGACAACATCCTGGTGCAGAAATAGGCTTCTGTTACCAAGCTCATGTGTTAAACGCTATGGCAGCATCAATACACCTAGAAATTACAGATTTTATTCTTAAAACTTATTATGCACTCAGTGCAGATTTGATTCATAAACAAATAGCTTTGTTTTTTGAGCCCCAGTACTGGCACCTACTATCACTAGATGAAGGACAGAGTCTAATGCACAAGATATTGACAGTCGGTTATACATATGCTAGGATTTGCTAAACAAAACATGATATCAAAACACTACTGCTAAGAAACAGGTTCGAAATAGGATTGCAATATATCATGCTCCAAAAACTCTTGTAAACTTTTGGGTCTGAGAAATAAAAAATAGCTATATATTTTCATATATCAATAATACTGATAAAAACCCAGATCATGTGAGACATTACTAGCCCTAGCTAAGTCTATGCCTATGGACCTAATCTTGCGACAAAGCAAACATTGTTTTTGGCCAATTAGGACAGCTTAGACCATAAATAAAGTTTGAAGTTTATGGGAACCAAAAATTTCTTATCATGCAATCATTTAAGGTTAAACCTCGTTAAAATAAATGGTTTGCGATTTCAACAAGTTTAATGAGTTATTTCTCCCAGTACTGTTGTTTTCTACTAAAAACAAATAAATATAGACTCAACTAACTAGAGGCGTTGACTATGATTTCATCAACGCTGCAAAAGTAACATGATAAAAAAAACCATAAGCCTCTACAAGCATTATCTTCCAAACAAAACCTCAGAAAACACTGAAATACAAAGAAGCGGTGTAATTACATCCTCTTGCCTAAATAAACATTAAAGAGAATAGATGCAGAGCAAACAGTTGCAACATGTTAGTAGAATTTCATGAACCAAGTGAATTCGACATCCACTGCAGGTGTTATGGGTTCCTTTTCAAGCGCTTTCTAGATCTTCTTAAGGGTGCAATGTACTAAGAACTTGACAAAGACAAGAGTTCTAGTAATAGCAACACACAAAATTGCATACTTGGAAAGATTATCATGCTATCTAGTTAGTTAAATAGTTGTGTAGAATCCATACATCAAGCAATGTCAATGTTCTTTCATTCAAAAACTAGTAAAGAAAATGATCTCTTTACAAGATTACAGATCTTTGATCACCTAACATTAACCTTTAAGAGCCTCTACTTGCAATCTACTAGGATAGAAAAATGTTCAGTTTTGATAGAAAAATGTTCAGTTTCTCTTGCAATCAAAATATGAAGAAGTTAAACTGCAAATAAAACACAGTTAGGTTTTAGTATAATTGAGTAATAGGTTATTAGATCCATAAATCACTTGATTTGCATCCCAAAGTTTATAGAGTGCAATTAGTGCAGTGAACAAATACTAGGCCCAAACAGTATTTAAAACAAAAATCAACAACCAAATAAAGAGAAAGAAACCACCAGACATAGACTTTAATAACTAGCTTAGACTCGAACAAACGTGACCAGACTCAGAGAGGCAGAAGACTGATCCAGAGTGATGGATGGAGTAGATATGATATGAATGTTTTTGAGAAGAGTTTGAAGGTTATAAGCTAGATAAAACGAATGAAAAGGATAATTGACACTCTTGTGTCAACTTTATTGAGACTTCACATCTTAGGTTCTTATTTTGACTTCCAAGTCTCCCACGCAGTTCAGAAACCAATCAGGAGACAGTAACGACTAACGAGAAATAGAATAGGTGTACAACTTAGAGAAAGAATAGAAAAAGGTTAGTATACATTGTTTCAAATGTGGTGAGAGATTATGACGCCATTCTGAAAGAGACAACAGTTACATATTCGTAGATGAAAAATGTAAAAGCTTTTGTAACAATTGGCAGTTATGGCAATTGGTAATTTTGTAACTGTGAAGGCAAAATAGGTTGCAGAGACCACTAAATAGTAGCACAGATCAAGGATTTGATCAACGATGGTACCCCCAATTCTGGATGTGAATTTGAAAATTGGTGTGAACATGCACCACATTAAGGCTTATGATTAATTGACAAAACTAAGCTCAAAAGAACAAAAGGTTGAAGTAAAACAACAAACTAAAACAAAAAACAACTGAAGATTACCACTAACAACACACTAAAAAAGCAACTGAACATTAAACTAGTTTTGTTTCCATAGCTCGTTGTAGTTTTCAATGTTTTATAATGCTCCCGCCTAGGCCCAAGCAGTACCTAGGCCACCCGCCTACGTGTTGGGATCGCATAGGGAGCGGGGACCGCTTACACGGACTGCACCGTTTAAATTTTGGTCGTGATTTTCTTTGTTGTTGTCTGACTTGCCTCTACATCCTCTAACCTCCTTCAAACTCCTCTGGCAGCCTCCACCGACTACAAACATCTCCTCCAACTCCTCCAACCTTCAACAAAACTTCCTCTGACACCACTTAAATTAAAAAAAAAAAGAAATCCTCCTAGGCCTCGCGCCAAGGTGCTAGGCACCAATTTGGCATGTGCCTAGCGCTTTCAATTACTTTGATTGTAATAAAAAAATAGGAAAACACCTAAGCCCTGTCTAGGCACCTAGGCTCTAGGTGCCGGTCCGAAGCCTAGACCACCTAGCGCTTTCTATAATCTTGGTAGTTTTGTACACGTAATATGACAATGTAGATTAAAGATTCCTTGTTATTCAGATAAAAGTTGATTTTGTTATATAAGGTTGGTCACTCTAGTCCTTAGAATTAACCCTAAACTCAATCAGGTAATTTAAACAGCTTCATCCAACTAAACTTGACTCAACTCAGTTCAACGTCTAAGCAAGTGGGTTAGAATTAAGGACAGTTAGTGAGTGGTAACTGCACTTTACAATGAAATACATACAAACAAAAATTCATCACAAATGATTAATCCATGCCCCAAATATCATCAACATGAACAATACTTTCCAATGACAACAGTTAGATGATGCCGGCAATCCAAATTGCAATCAGATCTGTTGACTGTGATAGACAAGAAATAATGCTACCACAGATTTATTGAAATTCATCAACATTCTATGACAATACACTTGGGAACAAAAAAAATCAAGCCAGTCATACCGAACCTCAATTAGCGCATCTCTCTTTGACAGTTCTTCTTCGAGCTTCCTAGTAACCCCTGAAGATTCAGCAGTATTATCCACTTGTTTTGGAGTTGAAAGAACCCCTGAAGATCCAGATTCTGAACCAACAGTAGACCTAGCATCACTAGTATGAAGAGCCTCACTGAGTTGTGATTCAATGGCCTTAATTTTAGCCTGCATAAAGATTTGTATTGAAGATCAAAATTCAAATAATGAAATTATTGTTTCAACAGACAACAAAATAGAGAGTGTATGTCTACCATCGCAGTTTCTTGCTAAAACTCGAAGTCTGGGATAAATTAACATGTAAAAACACCAGAAAGTTCATATAGATATCCAAGAAAAAATAAATAATATCTCAAACGATACAAGTTTTAAAGGACCCAAGGTTGACGTCGATGATTCAATAACAGATCACAAATATATGGAACAATCTATTGACAAGGAGTATCTCACTCACAAAGTACATTTTACTAAAGAGAATGGAAGCTTTACCATCCGGATGAAACCACAATTTCGTTAATGGCATCTTTAGAAATTAGAATAACATTCATCACATGTTTCATCCATTCGATTGATGATCATGGTTCCATCTGGATGTAGCTGGAAGTAGGGCAAGAGGTCTCATAAAACACAGTTACAGGCATATCTAGTTTTCTAGGATCATAGTCCAGCAAGTTATGAGAAACCCTTTAAAGTAAAGCCTTATCCTCAACCTTACTCAGCAATAAAGGACAGATTCTCACCTGGGTGAAGTCCTTAAAATTTCAATATTGATTGTAGTTTTGATTCTGCTCTTCTGATAACATTATCGGGAACTCCAGGATTCTCAGTGGTTTCAGATTGGAATTATCGGATTGTACGTATCGTTGGCTTAGAGAAAATTAAGAAATACTTAATAAAAAGAATCATAAATAAAATTGATAATATTTGGCAAGCTATCTGTTTTGAATAATTAATGAAGATTAGGGCAAGACTCAATCAAAATGCATATTATAAAATATCTGATGTGGCACCAACCTAAGTTAAAGTGCTATTTTAATTGCTAATCTGATTTAAGGATAATGGAAAATAAAAGTTTAGAATATCAGTTTTAAAATTCTGGTAATTAACTACAACACTATATTATCGAGTTTAATAATATCAAGGAGTCAAAGTGTCTGATAGATCTAGCCTAATATAGCAATTCAGTTGGAATTCGAAATATGGGTATATATATATATATATGCCTGTCATAGGTTTGAGCTAATAATTCAGATAGTTGTGGTATTTAAGGAGTACTAAGTATAAACCAAACAAAAGTAATAGAGAAAATATGAGCCGTAATATATGAAGAAAGCAAACAGATTAAAAAGCATATATGACGGTAAAATGGAAGTCGATGAGTTTTAGCAGCAGCATTACAGCAGTTAGTGAAAGTTTCTAAAGGTACAAAAGAATATTATTTAATGAGGGAAAGGATCAACAAAATACTCAAAGCCTTTAAAACTGTGTTCGGTGCTTATATATGATTAATAGTGATCCACACAAAATGTGTATAAATTTCTCAAGTCACATTGACCAAGATAAGCACTAAAATGTTAAAAAAGCATAGTGCATTCGTCAAGAAGTTTCTTTCCAGAATCATTAACTTTAAATGTTGCCATATCACAATGAAAAGATATCCATTCTTACCTGCAGTTTTTGAATAACCGAATCTCGCTCGTGAAGCTGCATTTTTTTGTCCTGCTCCAGTTGTGCTAGATGACCGACTTGATTCCTAAGCTGAGTATTCTGGTCCTTCTCATTTTTAAGCTTATCCAAGAGCATTATATTTTCTGACTGCAAAAAACCAAGAGCTTGAATACACATTAAAATGCTAACATTTTAGTCTGTTGACATGTAATATCAATTATTACTTTGCAGCAAATATGGCATCTCAAATGACATCCGGCTTTGACAAGTTTTTATGCATCATCAGCTAATCATATTCATGGAAAAACTTATCACCCTCAGAAACACTACCAGAAGGAATAAAACTAATTAAACAATGTCAAACTCTTATTTAAGTTGGTATCTAGAAATCTGCAACTGCAGTGATTAAAGGCATATCTACAGCTGCATTATTTTTGCAACTGCCGTCGCAAACAGACATTAGCAGCAACAAAACAGACAGCTGTTGATGCAACTGGCTTTTGCAAATGGCATTACACTAGCAATTTTCCACAAAACAAACAGCCCCCAAACACCTATAGCATTCACACTAGAAGTGTCATGCAAAACAATGCAAGATGAGTATATGGTACATTAACTAAATAGGTTTGAGTTCAATATTCAGATCCAACACCAAATTAAGGTTTGACTTAACCCTAGACCTTTTCAAAAAAATTTACCTCATTTGATGAAGATGAGGGAAAAGAGTCTCTTTTTCATCAGCAATAACTAAACACTAATCACGAACATTAATGGCTAAATACTGAATAAAATGTGGATATAATCATTATTTAAGGTCAGTTGGTTTTCCATATATTACATGCTAGGTTGCACTCTGATTGTTGTTTTCCATTCTACAGAGGAAATAATTAAAAGAGATGTTTCTTTTTTTTAAATCAGGTTCACTTTATGTACGCATCGTAGCCTACGTTTAAGATGTAAAGCCATGATGTCTGTATAAAGAGTGAGCATGCTAAATTAGCTTCCCGTATTCAATAAATATGAAACTACCTTCAGATCTGCCTGAAGGGTAAATGAAACTTTCCACGCCTTTTGTACTTCATTGAACAGTAGAGTGCATTGCTCATTGGCCTCTTTAAGAGCCTGCTTTGATTCCACCAATTCTTGCTTGAGATCATGAACCTCCTTTTCTTTCTCAAGCAACTCCTTCCGTGCATCATTTGCCTACAAAGTTAGGAAGAACAAATAAAGAAATAAACCACCTCAGACTTTTATGTGATCTAATGAAAAATACGGAAAGATAAAATTAGGTAGAAAAGATAAAACACAAAATCAACATCTTACAACCTACCACATCTCTCCATTTCTTAATTGTATCTCGATTTCCAAGACTGAGCTCTGCATTCCTTGCTCTAGCAGAAAAGTTAAGCGCAGACAATGTTTTGGCCAGATTTGCAGCGTTTGGACAAACATGAACAACCAACAAAGTCTTTGAACTATCACCTGACAACGTAAAAGGCTCCCATATCATGTGTATAACAGAAACAGAAAAAGGGTATGTAATGTATTACATACATGCGCACAAGCACATAAGATTACATAGATTATAGGTGTATCACTAAGGAACTGCACACACACATACATGCATATATACATATATTGGAAAACAGATACATAAGCATCCACAAGTGCCCGTATGTAAATGTAACCACACACACGATGCATGTACACCTACATATTACATATAGACATATATACATTGGAAAAAAGTCTATTTGGTGAAAGCACATGCAAAATTACAATTTAGATAAAATGCTGACAGTAATTCATTATCAACACTTTATCAAAGTATATGGCTACTTGTGTGAAGACCAATCAGAAAAAGAAGGCAATGGATAGAAAGTAACCATGATTGCTAGAAAAGAAAAAAACAAGCGGAACTAGAAAGGCCGAAGAATTGACATCTGCAAACTGAACAATTACCTAGGGAGTCCGAAAGTATTGTCATGAGCCTTGAGTTTTCATAAGGTATAGTTCCTTTCTTTGAAGTCAAGGAAGACAAAACATCCCCCAGCCTACACACGAAAAAAAAGTCAGAGACAAGAACGTAAGTAGTAAGAGAAACAAATGTCAGTCCTTCAAAGAAGCTACAAATAACCACATGAATCTGCTTGAACATTTTAAGGCAAAAGAGGGGAAATTTGCATGACAGTGATGGTTCTAACAAATTTGCATATCATTGAGCCCTCAAATCTTGGAAAGACTAGCTAATATATCGCGCTTAACTTGAGAATATGTAGAAACCGGAATAGTAATCATGGTTTATATCTCCTTGTTCTGCTGGCTAGTCACGCATGGATGCTTTATTGTGTAACCATGCCAGTTAAAGTTGTATGTATCAGCAAGAAAGAAGTTTCCTTTGGAAACTACAACAGGTATAAGCCATAAGTTGACACAGAGGAAAGATGATGAGATTTCTGGGATCAGCTACATGAATCTTCAGTATCTGAAGATTTCAGACAGAGCCGGAGTGTGAAGGTTCCTCTAGGGATATGAAATAACTAATCAGCAAAAAATAAATAAATAAATAACTGCCAGAATAATTTTAGGGTTTACCTACGAAAACATTAAATGTTGCCTGGAAAAATTATTCATCATTCCCACCAAGCCCCAAAGAGAAAACACATTATCATCCAATCATTTACAAAATTTGAGCTCTATATTATAAACAAATAGGCGGAAATATTTGTTTCAATCATAGCAACAATGATGATCCAGTCCTTGGAGGCCAGCTTCACGTATCCCTATCATAACATTTGGCTCTGAAGGCTCTAGAGACACCAATTTTATTTGAATAGAAAGGATAATGTGTTAGAGGGACACGTGGATTTAGCTGGTCCAGGGTTTGCTAATTATCTGGAAAACCAAAATGCAGGATAGGTAAGTCTCAAGTGCCACAAATTTGATCCAGCTAAAACGGGTACTGGAGAACCTTCCTTTTCAGTGCATAATCACAAACCAGTCAGTAAGAACAAGTTCTTTGAGCGTAAGCTAATCAGAGAGCAGGTGGGTCATTTACATACCAATTCTTTTAAAGGTAACCACTACCTAGTTATTAGCAACAACAAAAGATGAAGCATGGATTATCTCCAGGAATAGATCTAATGTAAGGAGCTGTATAAATTGCTAGGAGATATAAAATGCTGCAATGCTTACGCTGATAATGACTTAGACACGTGAAGAAAATCCTTTACACAATCTCCTGTAGCATCTTCCACAAGTAAGCACTCGCTTCCAGGTAAATCTACAAGTGAAAGTTTGCTGTACAGATTTTCCCTGGTAACCCAGTTGCTATATTGTATATGTATGGTAATGACCCTGAAAGTAATAGAGGCATAGTAAGTACTAGGGGAAAACATCAGGTATCTCAGTCAGTGACGTATATGTTACACAAGTTATTGTAGCTAAAAAAATAGCTGTCGATTGCAAACTTGTCAAAAGAGTGAAATAGAAAACAATGAGTAAATTACACAACAAATGAATAACCGCATGCTGCAATTTTTTTTACATACAAGTGTGACACAATTGCCTTAGAGGATTCTGCTCCTCGATTCTGAAGTGCTGTTTTCAGTACTCTAGAAAAGTCCAAAGGATTCCCGACCTTCTCCTGCACAAGTTCCACAACAGCGTCTGTAGGACCCATTCGAACTCTCAACTTGCTGCTTCCTGATTCTGCTAGCAGATCCTGAACCTATAATTGCAACAAAAAAAAAGATAATGCTTTCAACATGTTATCTTTATTCAAAGTACAGCAAAAAACATTAGGATAGGACAAAACAAGAAGGCGTGGCTAATTGAAATGTTTCACACTTCCATTACAAAGTATATACTGCTGAATGCAAATAAGCAGTGGCGGATCCAGAAAAGAAAATCTTGGGAGGGGCGAATGGCAAATATCTATTTACAAAATAATAAAAATTAATATTATAAAACTGTATTTCCTGATGAGAATATACTCATCCACCTTATCAGATTTGTTGCATCATATTAATGCAAGTAAAGTGCAAATATTTGTTTGGGTTGGGTTTCTAGTTGCTAATATGCTAAATTTAAATGGACCAGCCCATTTGAGCTCATTATTTGAAAATTAAATGAGCTACTTAACTTCAAATATCAAATGGGCTACATGCAAATGTGTTTAATTTGTGTTATCTATACTACTATGTAAAAAACCAATGAGGGGTATTCCAAATCTGTAAGAGTGGTGGACACATCATTCTTTCCAATTGTTTGAAAAATAGTAAAATTGTAATTTTACAGGTGATTTTTTTTCTCTTTTCTATTTTCTTTCTTTCTAGAACATCCTATGTAATCTTACAAGGAATGATTTGTTTCTCTTTTCTATCCCCTTTCTTTCTAGAACTTTCTAAGCCACTCAAATGCCAATGCCATGAAAAAAAATGGAGCCTGCATAATTAATATCTTTTTATGTTATAAAAGATACAAATAGATAAATATGTATAAAAAAAAGATAATAGTATAAACATATATCTATACCATGGTTTATTTACAATAATATGCAAAGAAAACAATGAGGATAAGATAATTAGTGGAGGATTTCAAGTTCAAATAAAAAGTTAATCTTGTCTTGGAAAATTAAATGACCCTCAAAATCTCCGCCTACAAGTAATTGTACATTCTAAATAATATAAAAATTATTTTCATATTTTAAAACAGAAAGATGCAAAAATAAGATGTTTCGTATCATTCTAAATAAGATGAAAACTATTTTTCATACTTTAAAATAGAAACATGCAGAAAAAATATGTTTTCAAATCACGTGCATTCACACGTGTCCATTTCTAGTTTAAGCAAGAATTGGATTGGGATGCAATTTTGTAAAATTTCGAAGTGGTAAAATGCATTTATGAAAACTTTTAAATTGTAATTTTTAGGATGTTAGGGGTGCAACTACCCCCCTGACTTGAATCAGGTTCAGTCAGAAATACCTGTTCGTTATGAAGTTCAAAGGCACTGACATAAAAGTTATACTGAGAAGTCGATGTTGAATCTGAATTTGACAGATCAAATAGCTCCTCAAAACTTCGCTGATACAAGCCACGATCATGACTTGATCCTTCCTAGATAGTCATAGCAAACTGTATCAGCAACGGAAAAAATCAAAAACAGTGCACATATAAATACATAAGGTGGAAAGAAATTTTAACCTAGAAGAAACAAAGTTGAGATAGCAAAACCACTGGAATTTATACCTCGCAGGCAAGAAATATGTCATATGAAACCAGTACAAGCCTAGATCTCACCATGTACACGCACAAATCATCATTTTGAATCATGACGAATGTCAACATGACCAGGCTCAAAACACGATTATCATTTCAAAGAGAATACAATTTTTTAAGAATGCTTTAAGAATTAACCTAAAAATCATTTCAAAGGTAATGTCAGTAATAAGGACAGGGTAACTGAAGTTATGCCATAAAATACGGAATTTGCAAGATTTTTTTCTGGATTTTAATTTCCAATTAAAGACTTTAAGTTAATTGGCTTCTTAAGGAGAATAAATATTTAGCGTCCAACCTGACTTAGGTATGGAGAAATTTTGAGTTTGATGCAGATAAATAAAGACAAGATGCAAGTATTTAGAAAGTGAACAGTACCTTCAATTATATAACACATAACTACAGTCCCACCTGTAACAAGGTATAACTGAATCTTTCTTTTTGGAATTTTATTTCGATCATAGATGGCCTGTTTTAGGTCTTTTTGGTGGTTCTTTAGCACCAGGTCTAGTGTTGTCCACCCATTAAGTAATTGAATATTTCTTTTCGGTATTCTATTTGATCATTAATGGCCTTTTAGGTCTTTGCGCGATCATTTTTAGCGACTGGGTCTAGTATGTATCCTGCATTGTAATTGTTTGTAATGATTTATTCTCATATTCAATCAAGGTTTTAAATATTGGATATCGGGTTCATGTCGGATGGCTGAAATCCATATCGGATAGTGGAAATCGGGGATATATCGGGGGACATTGACTAAATATCGGATTACCATATCGGGTAGTGCGCATATGTATAATATCATGTCCTAAATGTAATCTAAGCGTTCATAAATTCAATATAAGCATACTTTATAAATTCTATAGACTAAACATATAAAAAAGTAAATAATATATGGATTTGGGTTCATAAATTCTTTCTATCGGGTTCATAAGGAACCCTTAAACATGAGAACGAGTTAAACGGGTTTGGGTATTTATCGCTAAACTCAAACCCGATAATAAAAACAGATCTTACAAAAAAGTATCATATCGGTCGATTTTTTAAAGCTAAAAATAGACCGATGTGCCCGATATGACCTTGATATTTCCGATTTGGCCCTGAAAACCGATATACGAGTTGAAAACATCTATGTCGTGTCGGTCAAGCCCTCAAACCGATATGTCGGACTATATGTCGGACATGTCGGACGATATTTAAAACCTTGTATTCAATAGTATTTCACTAGTTCTTGTTAAAGAATAATAGGCTACATATAGAAAGATCAAAAGTTAGATGAACTTTCTTAATAAAAAAAACATGTGCTTGAAGCTTTTTTTTATTTTATTGGGATAGGTGATGGGTCATTTAGGCCATTTGTGTTCCCTCTTATAATTAGAAGCAAATTTCCAAACTTATAGAAGCCTATTTAAGGCATGGGATCTTGTATGATCTCTTCTGATATTCAATAAAAAAAATCTGTTCTAACAAAAAGATAACCACTCTGCATGGAAAATTCTGATTTTGACCTACATTCAGTTATTTCTCATCAATTTCTTCTAGATAGAATGGTGATGCACAATGTTTGCAACACGTGGAAGCTATAATAATATGCTATCTGAAGACTCTGTGAACAAGTAGGCAGCTTACCCTAGCATGGTGGGCTGCATGGCAGGTAGAAAAAGATGCCTTACTTGTAATGCAGTTTATGTTTTAACCAAGGAGACGCCCTCCAAAATTCACCAAGAAAAAAAGTCTAAAAGAAGGGGAAGATGATAACACATTATACGAAATTGCATTTATATCTAAGATATGGTGTCAACTGTCAAGCAAAGTGACAGGTGAACAACGCATCCTCACACTGGTCAATTTGACTAAATTATATAGATAGTTGTATTTTGTTCAATATAAGTCTCTGTATCAGAAAAGAAAAAGTAGAATAAAATTTGGAATTTTTTTATTTAAGTTGCAGCTAAGCATGCAAAGCAGTGTATAACAAGATTGCACAGTACGAACATAGACCAGAGTGTTTGTGCTTATATTCTTCTTTTTCTATTGTTTCTTGGTTTTTTTCCTTCTTCTTCTTTTTTTAATTACTTTCTGTTTTTAGAAGGG
This sequence comes from Asparagus kiusianus, assembly GCA_022839385.1. Lineage (NCBI taxonomy): Eukaryota > Viridiplantae > Streptophyta > Magnoliopsida > Asparagales > Asparagaceae > Asparagus > Asparagus kiusianus. Next base: position 84,095 of record BQKN01062493.1, read on the forward strand.
GAGAGGTGTACCATTGTGTGTGTTTTCCCAGAATTTGTTTGCCCATATGCGAATATAGACACATTGTATCCATCCATGGCTGACTGAATGAATGGTTGAACATCACAGAAAAAGTCACCTGGAAATGTTCAAATGACAATCAGGATAATAGCTAATTTACATGAAAATACTGATATCATGCAGCAGGACAAATGCTTATTCTCAGAAATGTATGTGTCAAACCAATCAGCAGATGAATTCTTACCTTGTCCAACATGGGGTCCATACACCCTATCAAACTCATAATCCTTCTTTACATTAGTAAGAGCATCATCACCCGTGTTTACACGAATTGTAAATTCATCTGGAAACTCAACTACTGAAGGACCTTCATCTTGAAAAAGTGGTCTTGTACGACAGCATACCTTTATATTTCCTGAGACAAAGAAATCGAATACCTAAAGTAATGCCCAGGCCAGAATTGGACAAAAAGGGACCAAAAAGAGTTCCCATGAAAGAACTTAAAGCCTAAAAAGATGATGGAATTAGCACATTTTGCAACAAATGAAAAGATCAGTGGAAATTTTATTACCCTTGGCAGTCAACAAGTCGTTAAACAACCTCTTCTTCTCATTGACCAAGGGAGAAATCCGGGCCTCAGCTTCAAGTGCAGCTTGATCTAAAAATTGGGAATAATATATCTGAATAAATAAGTTTAAAACGGCAGCAACATCTGATAATTGAATCCTGAGATAAGACAGAAAGCACTACTGATATCTGATAAGTATCAGATATGGATACAATAGACACATGAATGGAGTGAATGCTAGATAGCAATGATCAATTTATACTGTACAAGACTATAATGCAAACCAAGTCCAGGCAACAACAGAATCATTCACATAGAGCATACACCATAGAGAAAGAAACAGAAAGAAGATAAGCATGAAGCTGACTGAACATTATTTCAAATAATGTGTTTATAAGACCAAAAGCTTATTCTTACCTTCAATTCTACCTAGATACTGACACACACTTTTCAAACTTAATAAGGACGGCTGCCATTTTCTTGTAAGGAGAATTAACTCGTACAGTCATACATCTTCAATTTGTGAAAAAATACATCTGTACTGAACTTAAAACATTTAAAAATACCCTTCCCAAGCACAGCAAATATCTATCAAGAGTAAAAACTTTGAATTCGACAAGTATCTTCATGATAGAGTTTCACCATCTACATCAGGTATTTTTATACCATAAAGAAGTCACAATAGACTCCTAAGCGCATTAAATAATTGCATACCACTAGTCTTTAATGAAATATTATCAATGCAAAAGTTTTTACTTAAATGAAATCTGCACTGCAGACATGACCAAGAGAAAGAATTAACCAATTTACCATACAAACTATTCACGCAGAAAGAAGAAAAATATTGCATTTGTTTGTTTTGCTTTGAAATAAATGTCTTACATAGGCAATATAAGTATATCTCTCAAGTCGCTCCTGTTCTGCATAAGCTTAGTTACCAACATTTTGCATGGTGATTTATGTTCATGATATTATAACTGTCCAGCTGCTATCTACCAAAATTGTTAGCAAGATGGATTTTCCTAGAAACACTCATCTACAGGAGCATAAGCAATGCTTGGCTGCATGAAAACTGTGCTTTTAAATGTATTACCCAATTTGCGAGCCTTGTCTGCAAGAACACCTAGATAGCGTGTCACGCGCTCAAGTTTGGCATTTGAATACTCTCTAAGGTCACCAGCTTCCTGCCTCAACTCCAAGTAATCTTCTCTTGTGTGCTATGATGCCAATTTGATGGGGGTGGAAAGTCCAAAAATAAGTATAAATATGTTAGATGGTTATCAAAAAATTGTGAAATGAGAAACAACATACATGATGCAAATTAATAAACAATGATACATCACATGACAATGCAATTGATAAAAGCCTAACTTTAGTTTTCATCCTAGATTAAAAGGTGTTCCGTGTTCAGCTTTAAATTGGCCTAATCCAATGGCTGAATTCCAGAAAAGCCAATGGACAAAGGGTTGGTATCAGGCATTTGCCACGGCTGGACAACAATTAGTTTTGAAGAAGATTCAATGCTGCTATGCTGAAAAGTAAAACATAATTTAAAAAAGTGACATCTTCAGTATTTAAGTAAAAATAAAAACAAAATCTTCATCAAAAACTTTTAGGGGAGGGTGATCTTTATTAGTCTTTGCTATTCATTCATGATCCATCTAGGGAGCATGCTGAAATTTAAGAAAGAATTCTAAGGTTTAATTTTTTCAAGCTAACATGTACATTTGACGTAAGTAATTGATGCTGAAATCTAAGAAAGAATTCTAAGGTAATAATTTTATAAGCTAACATGTACATTTGATGTAAGTAATTGATGGATAAATCCATCTATTAACAGGGTAACACTCAAGTCAAAGGTGGATTCACGATGTTCTAGTTCTTGATGGTTGACCAAATAGAACCTTGTCTGAGAGTCTCTTTAATCCAATATAACAAAAAGATTGACATTAGTTTATTTTCCAATATATGTAAATTATCCTTCCACTAGAATAGCAGAACCTGCCCATCTGCTCGACATCACAGTTGCTTTCTTCTGTCACTTGCGAAGAATTTTATACATAATTTCTTCCCGAAATTTGTGGTTATCTTCAATTTGAATGCTTCATGTTGAATTAGGTTCACACTTTTGCAGCTATATTCATTTCCAACATTTCATATTAAATAAGTTGGCACCTAGTCATGATTCTGGTTTCCAAGAATATATACTTTCTTTTTTTTCTGAAGTGCAAGACAACTACTTGTTGAATCACTCAAGCTCTTTCCCTCCACTTTGTGTTAAGAACATTCATCATACCCCAAAAAGGATGAATACCATTTAAACAAAAACAAGTGTCCTCAATGGTACAAACGCACATGGCTCCTCATTTTTTGCATTTTGAGTGTTTTTTCTCCATAATGTACTTTGACCTTAAGGTTTTCAATTTCCTTGAATAAGTAGATCAAGAAAATGGAACATCAGTCGCTGATCGGGCAAATGCCATTGCAACTCCATTGTTTATCACTACCTTTCTCAGTTTCACAAGCTCACTCTTGACCTTCACCTTAGGGGGGAAACTTGTGATGCATATGGGAAGGTTTTATATATAAGTAGTCAGGAAAATATCAGACGATCAAAATTCATATTGGATTGTGGATATCGAGGAAATATCACGGGATACGTGGTAAATACTGGAATGCTATATTGGATAATATGCATATATAATATAGTGTCCTAAAATGTAATCTAAACATATTTAATGAAATTTAAGCATACAAAAATGTAGATGATATGTTTAGGATCACTAATCAACCTTTTAAAACAAACTAAAGTCCCCAACATTGCAACATTTAGCCCAATTTTTTTAGACTGAAATGTCACTTGATATATTGGGACAATCATGATATGTCGCCCAAAAATTACCAAAAGTAGTATATTATTTTGCGACAATCCATATAAAAGAACATATCAACCAATATATCGGATGATATATCAGCCATGATGAGGATATACCGCCAACAATTGTTGAAAAGTGGTAGAGGATTTTAGACCATATCATTTTGCAACAAGCCTTATAATGATATATCAGCCGTCGACCAATATTATTGGGTCATGTCGGGGATATTTAAAAAAATCTCACCCTAATGAACGTCAAATGGCCTTGAATCCACACATGTAGCATCAACATCTAGCATCCCTAGTATTAACCTACAAGCTTAGCCTACAATATCCTCATTGAGACCTAATGACACCACAACGTCATAGTTCAGTACTGTCACCTTCAAATTCCTCACCTACATTAGATGTGTGCTTCTATCATGACGTTGTACCCGTACTTCAGCACATACCACTACCCCTTTCCGCATTGAAACTCCTTAGACACTCCTTGAATACATATATATTTATTCAAATGTGTACTCAATTATATAATACATGATTTAATTTAAAACAATCATCATGCATTTTTTGGACATATATTCTACATTTCGCATCCACTTCTTGAAACTCATTATGCATGGGTTGAATTCATTTTAGGGCATGTTTGGTTGATGTAGGAAATTGATTTCCATAACAATTTCCTTTCTTTTGTTTGGTTGAGGGAGAAAAGGGAAGGAATATTATGCATGGGAGGCCCACCTTCTAGAGATGTAATAAGTGCATTGGCCCCCAAAATAAAGGAAACCCATTTCCGACAATGCATATGAACCAAATAGGCCCCTTAGCCCATACCCAATTCAGAACTATAATTTCAAATGGTCATTTGGGTATCTCGTTGAAAACGAGTGGTTTTCCAATTTATAATATGTATAATAAAAGAAAGATAAACTTGTTATAGGAATTTTAATTTTAAATAGAAAAACAATATTGATCTTATATAATTTTTTAATTTCCATACACACACACACACTATATAGCCGTGTCCCCGTACCCTATTGTTTACAGATTTGTCGTCATGTACTCATACGTTCCACCACCTCTATCCATTTTCATACAACGTTGGTCCTCACTAGTACTTTCTTGTATATTCAGTATAAAAACCCTAGACATGCCAAACACTTTTTCTTCAAGCTAAGGAATAAAAATTCTAATAGGGTGTCTACCTAACTTTCATTTTTATGTGTTAACCAATATCAAGGGCGACAGAAATTCAAGGGGCTTATAACAGATGATCAAACCTAGATTCAAGGACAAGAGTCAAGAGATCACCTTTAGCAACATCACTCAAGTATATTGGAGGCCACAAAATGGCTCGCCAAGAGCAAAAGGAGATGAAGATAAGACCTAGTGAATAAATAGAAGACAGTTTAAGGCTTGAAGTATTAGGAGCTGAAGAGTCAATGACAAAATAATGGAAGCATGGGGATATGCAAATTTGAAGGATGTCTGGAGGCTTACAAATCATATGAAGTTCGGTAGAACAGATGAGGGAAAGTGTAGGTGAGGAAAAAATAGGACGGAATGTCATTTACACTGAACCAAACACCATATTGATGTTTACAAGTAACTGTATTCACTAATTTCTCTAGAAGAGCTAACAGATCACAATGACTTAGAAGGTGATCTAAATGGCAGTGGAAACATGGGTATGCATGGGTTGAAGCCTGAAGGATGTGATAGCACATTGTTATCCAGCTTGGTAGGTGAAACTGGCTTTAGAAGGATATTATCGCAAAAACAGGGTAAGGGAATCTCGACCTGAACTGTTTAACTAAGCATATTCCATGTTATTACTTATTTTCCATCTCCACCATATGAAAACAAGGTGAAAGTATTTATAACATTTATAAAAGCATCCCCCTCACATGTGCAATGAGGAAAGCCTTCAAAATCCACTTACATCATGCCTTCAATAATAGAAGCATCGCATGGCTAAGGTAGAAGGATCAAGGACGAGTATAAGACAAATAAATATTCCAGAAGAGGAGTATCCTTAAAGTGACATACTAGAAGCCGGCAAGTCAACCTACTGGCCCACCTGCATTGAGGTTTAATGACAATCCACCTCTTCCTCGTAGTTGTTCAGTCGCATATTTGGACAAACTAATGACCATCGTCATAAGGTTGAACAAACCCAAACAGTTCCATCATTGAGTTTTTACTACTTATACAATCTTGATGGGAAAAGGCATCCCTCCTTATATATTCCGTTGGAAATTACATTTAATGCGCCTTACGACAACATGCCTCTTACACTCGAACATTATCAATGATGCACAATTCCATGGAGCCCACTTTTGCAGTTAAATGCTGGATTTTACTCTTTAAACCTCCAGAGAGGGATTAATTAAACTGAGATGTTCGCCTTTACAGTGAATATGTGCGATTTTTTTCTTTGTCAAAGCTAACAAAGGCATTGTTATCTTAAAACCCTAATATTGTGCATTTGTCTAAAAAATAAGCAAAAAACGAAATAAAATCAAAGTTCTAGATGAAAGTCCAGCTGTCTACGACTGCCACAAACAAACAAAAAAATCAAAGTTTTAGATCAAATGCCTTCGTAAGTAAATCAAGCGATCAAACCTTGAGCTGCTCCTTCAACTTATGGAGCTTATGAGACAGCGGCTGCTGCGCTCTCGAGAGCTCCGAAGAGCGAAGGCCGATCAACGACGGAGAAACCGAGTATCTCCGATGAAGCGGCTGCGGCGGCTGATCGTCGTCGAGCTCGAACGATCGCCGTCGCTCGAATCCGGGCACCTCCCAAGTCCAGCGGTTCTTTTGCTCCGCCATTACCAAACCCTAGAGAGAATTGGGGGAAGAAGGAGAACGGCCAGGAGAGAGTTTTTCAAAATGCTTTTTTTGAGAAACTTTTTTGTGTGACCTGGGTTGTTGGGCTGCCTTTATTTATTTTATCCGAATGTCTGATTATTTTATGATACTTGGCTTCGGGTGATGAGAGAGAGGGAGATTGATGGGAGAAGAGACAATTGCCAGAGGTTTTTTAGCCCTCGGGGTTTCCAATCTCTTTGGCCTAGTAATTAGTCTTGCTTTCTTTTATTATTTAATTGGATTTTCTAGGTAGGATTATTTCATTTTCATCGAGAATAATTTCATGGTTTGTTTCATTCTCAACCTAGAGATTGTTTTTATTGCATTTTGAAATTCTCTATTTCTTTTTCGTGCAAAAACTTGTACTGTAATAGGTTATGATGCTTTTATCGAGTTAAGATTTTGTTGAACTTTAGTTGAATACCCGGTAATATGACATGATGCTCCATTAGGTTAAATTTTTAGTAATAAATCATGGTTTTATCTCACTTTAATATGAACAGCGCTATTAGTCTAATCATATTCAAGTTTTATCTTGTTTGCTTTGTATTTTTTTCATAAAGCGGATTACATGTTGATATATTTCTCCACTAGGTGACCTTCTAAAATAGTTTACTTTAATACTATGAAGATAATAAAAATCATTCATAACGGGATTGGTTCGAGGGCATTTGATATTTTTCTAAATATTTCATAACTCAGTAAAAAAAACTTAAGAAAAGTTGACGCCATAAGGTTTTTTTGATTCAACGCAGCTAATGAAGAACATTTTCATCTGGATTTAATTCCAGATTACAGCCTTGAGTCTTTCCGAAATGCTCGCAACTTTAATTCAAATGCTGCTCTGATCAAAACATTCGGGTGATCTGCGCAAAAAGTACAAAAAGAAAACGTTCCAGCTCTAATACTACATATTTGCCTAGAGCCCAAAGTTGCAAATAGCAAAAGTAAAATGAAGTCTCGTGCAAAAATATTTAACAACAATGAGAAAAGTAACGTAGCAGGTGGGTCCCAGCTGATCACGCGATTCCCAATCCTGCGCGCTCTACCCGATCAAATTCGGATGCCGCATATATATATATTTATATACATGTATATGATATCTGTATGCGTGTATACCGCATAAGAATTCCCGTGATCCTTTCGTGGAGGCGGGAACTTCGCCAAATATTTATGGACGCTTTTCCAATACGTGGCATTTTCCAAAGCAAGTAGTTCGACAAGTGGATGATTCGTACCCGACCCGATATCAGAAAAAACAGGAAGTTGTTTGCACATAGCACCCTAAATATTCCATATTTGCATATTTACAATGAAAATCTTGATATTTGCAAAAGTACATCATAATTCTTCATATTAGATTTCTATATCCTTCTAACTTAACAATTGATTTCTAAATAGAGAAATAAAATTTTCTGATAATTTCCAATAAGTTTGTGGTGTCTTTCATTTGAAACCTAAAACAGTCAAGTGGGAGGAGTAGAAAAACCTACTATGAGAGAATTAGGATATCTTCGCAAATACCATTGCATAGTAAATTTACAAATACGGAAGATTTGAGGGGCTATATGCGAAAGCCCTAAAAAATCAAGCAAGGATTTTTTTATTTTTTTTTTGTATGTGTATATATATAAAATACCCTTCCATTTTTGGCTTCAGCTTTGAGCGATGCTGAGCAGAGGCTTTTGGATGAACCGAGTAATCATGGCAAATGAGAAAGTGAAGATGAAACAATCAAAGCAATTATTAAAAAAAACTTACAAGAGGGATGTGTGTGTGTATAGAAAGAGAGAATAGGTATGTTTGGTACCAAACATGTTTGGTAGTGATGTGACATAATCCCCTCCACTGATTCAAATGGGTGACCACATTCACATAAGTTGAGCAGTACATGCAACTATTATATATGACATGACATAAAACTGCCCATGTGGTATATGCAAGTTCTCATTAAGAGCACAAGGTTGTAGTTCAGTCAATTGCAGGCCCTAAGTTCAACCATTCAGAAAGATTGACTGTTACTTTTGCAAGTGAACTATAATATTCCCATTGAGGTGCACTAATCAACTCAACAGGAACACCTGGCCTTCCAATTCTCATACTTTTGCTTGCACTTAGAGGACTTCCATCTTGGTTTGATGTGTTACACTGAGAACATATATATTTCTCTCTATACACCGACTGCAGGCATAGATACCTAAGCTCCATTTTACCATTACTTGAGCTCACTGAGCTTCTGTTGTCTTTTTAAAAAAACTGTACGTTTGTCGTTGCATTCTAAGAAGGTGAACCACTGATTTATCAAATGCATCATTTAGGCCATATCCCAAAAGAGAATATGCACTCAGATGATGATTGAGCACTCTTGTGCTCAAATTTATACCTGTCTCATCATTTATGGGCTTTTCGGTCTCAAATGTCACTTGCAATGACGAACCACCCATATCCAGTGCACCATATGCGTCTTTAGTTGGTGATGAACCTAACAGACCCATATGAGCTTCCTCCATGCCTGTGATAGTTTTAACCCAATTTTTCTGGCATAAGAAAGATGATTTCTTCAAAATGGACCATGCTTTCTCCAAAACCCACTCTGAATCAAAGCTTGGTAGCCTACGAACACCAGTTGTAGCATATAGAAACACAGAGGCATGCTCGTGAGCTTGTTTGGGTATTTGCTTCTCCGCCCACTACAAAAGTGGCTTTATGGCAGCCTTCAAACCAGATTATTGTGCACCGATTTACCAAAACCAATTTCAGTTTCCATCCGCTGATAAGCACGGCCCTTCATTGCAGCAGACTTTTTCTCAGGACCTTCAGGTAAAGACCTCAAAATAAAGGGTCAATTGTTAGGATTGTGTCTTTGATTCTTTGTATAACTTCATAAGAATTAGATAGGGTTGAAGAACTATCATGATTAGGAGATTGAATCTCATCATGATTAGGAGTTTGAATCCTATTCTAATTAGGAAGTTAGGTTAAAGATAGGGTTTTGGTTTCCCTATATATATTCTTCTATTGTTGGAGGAAAAACCAAGCAGATGAGAGAGAATCAATACTCTTGTAATCTAGGGTTTGCAGAGGACGTAACCTGATTCAAGAATATTGTGCGAGAGGAGAGGCTTTCGTAGTCTTTGTACGTGCAAAAGATTACATCATTGGGAAAGGGTTTCACAGTCTGTATCTGTTTAAAAGATTGTAAGGAGAGGGCTTTGGAGATAATATGAGAGTTGATTATGTATGTGAGGTTAAGAGATTGAAAGACGAAAGTTGAGTGGTTCCTCTTATAGTTTTTCCTGATACATAGTGGATTTCTCGTGTTTTTACCCGTGGATGTAGGTTAAAGTTAGTCGATCGAACTACGTAAATCTCGGTGTTCTTTCTTCTTGATTGTGATTGTTTTATATCTTATTGATTGTGGGTTGGCTTCCGAGTTGTGAAGATCGTAGTTCATGATGAGACTAAAATTCCCCAACAAGTGGTATCATAGCCATGATGATGGATCCGGAAGCGAGAGCAAGATGGAAGCCGACGTCGTGCAAGGTTGAAGATCAGTGTTACAAGAATCAAGATGAAGAAAAGAAAAAAAAGGAAAACTTTCATCCAATCAGTAGGACCATGTGAAATTAACGTGAGGTGTACGAATTCCAACTTACGAAGGAGAAAGGAAACAAATTTTGATGTGTATACGTGAGAGAAAATCAAGTTATTGGTGATTTGTGGTGCTATTCATCTGGTGTAGGCTGATTTGTGCGGAGTTTGGTGTTCTGGATCCAAATCCAATGGATGCAATTGATCCGGGTGTAGATCAGTGAATCAAAGGCGGAACACAACAATCTAGCAATCGATTCCTAGGTTTTGGAGTGCTGTGAATGCGATGGGAGAGTTTGATTTCTCAGATTATGCTCGAATTAGTCAAAAGATGGAGGAAAGTTTTGATTGTGGTAACGAGACAGATCTGATGGTAGATAGGACAAACGAATATGCGATAGATAAGACTGGTGTAGAGAATCAGACGTGATTCTAACAGTAGAATTATCAACATATAATTATTTAAAGTCATCGCAGGAGCAGGAATTGGTTGGTGTGTAAACTTGAAGAGGACAATGCCATATTAGGTAGAGCTTGCAAGCAGGCATGATCGAGTGACATACAGGGAGATGGAGATGGTGGCATTGGACTTGAAAATAATAAGCGATCATATTCGGTCCAAGCCAAGTGACGAAGGGATAGAGTCATCCGATTCGTAGTGTGGAGTAGAAGAGGTGCACCGATATGATTCGAGACAAGCGATACAGGTGGAGTACGAGGACAACAAGTGAGGGAAGGCTACTGTCAACTTCAGTTTGGGAGGAAAAGTATGGTTAATTTACTTCTAATGTCAGAGGTGGCGAAGATCTCTTAGTGTGCACAAGAGAGGTGGAGGCGCCACACCGAGACAGATGAAAGTGAGGGTCATAGGGGCATCCAGTTAGAGAGCAGGTGCTTCGATTTGAAGTGCGAAAGAAATAGAAGACTCTAACGGGAGAAGCAAAGTTTCAAGACGGTAATAGTAGATCTTCGAGGTGGCTTGGGAATCAAATTTAAGGTGAAGATTGTTAGGATTGTATCTTTGATTCTTTGTATAACTTCATGAGAATTAGATAGGGTTGGATATATATCATGATTAGAAGATTGAGTCTCATCATGATTAGGAGTTTGAATCCTATTCTAATTAGAAAGTTAAGCTAGAGATAGGGTTTTAGTTTCCCTATATATTCTTTTATTATTGGAGGAAAAGACAAACAGATGAGAGCTAATATTCTTGTAATCTATGGTTAGCAGAGGACATAACCTGATTCAAGAATATTGTGCGAGAGAAGAGGATTTTGTAGTCTTTGTCTGTGTAAAAGATTACATCATTAGGAGAGGGTTTCACAGTCTTTATCCGTTCAAAAGATTGTAAGGAGAGGGCTTTGAAGATAATATGAGAGTTGATTATATATGTGAGGTTGAGAGATTAAGAGACGAGAGTTGAATGATTCCTCTTGTAGTTCTTCCTGATACATAGTGGATTTCTCGTATTGTTACCCGTGGACGTAGGTTGAAGTTGGTCGATCGAACCACGTAAATCTTGATGTTCTTTCTTCTTTATTGTGATTGTTTTATATCTTATTGATTGTAGGTTGGCTTTCGAGTTGTGAATATCATAGTTCGCGGGTAGACTAAAACTCCCCAACATCAACTCCTACCATCTACACCATGCACAATTGACCGCTCATAGACGAAAGCTCTAGTGCCCGTACTTCTACAATCAAGAATCACAAAATAATCAAACACTTTACATGAAAAAATGATTAAAATACCTTGAGGATATATAAATCAGAAAGAATAACAACAGAATGCCAACAAGACATATTAAACTCGCTCTAGCCCACTTCTTCCATGTACATGGGGTCGTAGATGAGGATTTATCCTTTGAAAAGTTTGATGCAACAGCTTGTTTTTGTAAAATGAGATGAGGGTTGTTATGATTATGACTCTTGTCGAACTCAACGTCAAATTAACCTTCCTCTAGCTGTGATTTAGCAGATGTGAGAAATTTTGAAGATAGGCAGAAAGTCGCATGCTGGTTACTTTCCAGAACAATTGAAGCAGAACTTAAGTTTATAGCCTGTTTTTGACACAATTAACATTGACCATGTTATAAACGCAATCTCACGAATAACAATTTTCTAACAGGGAAAGAAGTTGCTGGAGTGCTGCCATATCACTTTTGGGTGCACAGTCTAGCCTTTACAAAATAAAGGCTTAATACAAAACCAGGAACTTGTTTGAATGCATCTTTGAAGCAAATGATTAAAACAAGTATGTATACATCTGTGCATTTATTTTCTATCCCCTCTCATCTGTCAATAAAGGATAAGAGCCTCTAGCAGATGACCAAACTGAGATGCAGTCCTACAAGTGCCGTAAATGATAAGTATCATGGCGCTCAAAGTTGTCAATGATTAAAGACAAGAAGATAATAGCTAAAATTCTCAATTCTCCTCAAAGCCTCACGTTGCATTTATAAGTTAATAGCAGTCACACAACAGGAATAACATGAATATGAACTACAACAGCAAAAATTCTCAACATAAAACGCATCCAGTAAGTACTATAAGTAAACAAACAGAAATTGTCTATAACAAGAAAGTAGAGGTATGGTAATTAATATCGGTGTGTGCAGAACAGAAGAACACTGCTCCAATTTGCATAATATGAAACGATGGAGAGATTACTCAGGTTAACTCAAACCAACTGATAAAGAATTGTCTAGCAGTCACTTAGACACTTGGTTGGTATCTTTTCTAATAGTTATTTATAGCATCAAAGTATGGTGGTTAAAGCGGGGAACACTTCTAGCATTCTGTACTATATGACATGGATTTGCCATCGAGTTGAATTGAAAATCTATCGGTAAATATGTAAAAAGAAGTGACATGATTATTTTCATTGTCATCACAAAACTAACAAAATGCTACTAGACGTCCTCCCAACAATAAGTTTCACAATTGTATAGGTTACAACTTTATTGGGGGCACCTGTACAAATTGTGTGGGGCACCTATATAAATATGTCAACCCTAACCCTTCAACAAAAATTACGTAGTTGTATGAGGACACATGCCCCACACTCTTCTTCATAGATCCGTCCTTGCGCATAACATAACACATTCAATATTAAATTGACCCTTTTTTTGGCTAAATTACAAGATTAATATATTTAATTGCCATTATTTACTAATAAGGTATATTTAGTTGCACCGGCAACAATAAGATATTAATAATTATTTAGTTTTGCCATTAAGGTAAAATCAGTCATCGCCAATGAGATTTACGCGCCAGATCATCACGTGCCTGACGTGATCCAGTTTAAACGATTAAATACAGTGATGTGGCAGAGCTTTGATTATGTTGCAGAGGGCTAGATGAGATTCTTAGCTAACCCTAAAACTCCAATTAAAAACCAAAAGCCATATTTTCCCAAAATTTCAGCCCCAATTAAAACCTAAATTTTCCCTATCAACCAAGAACCCTACTTTTTCTCCTAAATTCATTTTCAGCCCCGATTTGAATCATTTCAATTTTAAATGAATCCAACCAAGAACCCTAAGTTATGCACGTCATCAGCACTCTGCCAAGCCAGCAGCCAAAAAAACCTACATTGCACGTGAAGTCACACAGCGATTTGCTCAAAAAACATACCATAATGAATATTAAACTAATCAAACATGAATAAGATTAATTTGTTTTGCTTTCTTAATAATGGATTCTATCATACTAAACAAAAGTAGCTGGATAAAAAAAGCTTGTCGTGTTTCTTTCTCTCACAATCCAATGAGTAGCTACACAGATAATAGCTTCATTTTTCCCTTTTCTTAAAACCTAGCTTTTAGTTTAATGCTTATGGCGCATTTTGGTACTACTGTAATATTGATATATGGAGCGTATAAGCAACTCATGAGATGGATCCCCGCGCATAGATGTCTACTGGTAGCAAACTAGTGCAACACTAGTACACAAGCAAGTATTTTACTTCTAGATTCCTTAAAAATAGCGACCCTACATTAAAATATGGAATAAATTTTCTAAACAAACTCATTCATAAATTTTTTTTCTAAAAATAGACCCCCTTGAGTTTTTTTTTACAAAAATCGACTCATTTTGTCTTAGTCCGGTTTCTAAATAGTCGGGGTTGCCAACCCCGACTATTTAGTACATAGAATGTTAGGCTTTAGGATTATAATTGGGGGTTTACAACCTCCTAAATAGTCGGGGTTGGCAACCCCGACTATTTAGGAATCGGATTAAGATAAAATGACTTTATTTTTGTAAATAAAACTCAATGGGGTCTATTTTTAGAAAAAAAAATGAATGGGTTTATTTAGAAAATTTCTTCTTAAAATATATCCAAACAAAATTTAAATTTTGTTGCACAGCTCCAAAATCGAAAAATAACAAGAAAAAACAACCAGATGTATTCTTCGATAAATAATGAATTAATGATGTTTAAAAAACAATATAATCAGGTAAGCTTCTTAATTGTCATTTTCTAGTGCTATAAATTTACTGAGAATTATTTTCTTTGGTATGTTAAATCTTACAGCTCTTGATTCAATCGAAACAAGGTAAATAATCTGCAGAGTGATTCGCCATTGGACCAAAAATTGAGATTTTTTACAGTAGCTTCGAATTTAGCTGAACCTAACCCAATTAGATACTTGTGGATCCTAATCTATGAACACCGCCAAATACAAGAGGAAAAATCAAGAAAAATAATCAAAATTCAAGGGGAAGAGATAGAGACTTACTGACCTTCAGAGATTGCTCGATTAGATCTCAAATCTCCTCTCTCATTCTAGGGTTTGAATGAATCTACGATTTGTGCGAGAACTTTGAGGGCACTGAGACGCTTGCTGACTGCAAATTTTTGGGGCTGATATTTTCAATGTATCGAGAGAAATTTGGAGATGGTTGAGTCTTTTCGACGATGGTTTTTTTACGGGCTGACTCGAGAGAGTGTTGCTGGTTTCTCGCCCAACTGACATGTGGGCCAGAGCACTAGAAGGGGCCCCACTTGTTTGGAGCCGATTCGTTTTTAGGGGCTCTTTGTTTGCCTTAGGGGCTGTTTGGATGTTGAGAAGACCTTGAGTATTTCTGACATGTTGTCAGCTTTCCATCCAAATCACACTAATTTTTTTTGAATTGGGTGGAAAGCTGTAAATGTCGGTGAGTGGCTGTTGGGAACAGCACTGAAAAATTTCTGACATCTTGTCAGCTCTCAACTCTTTTCCTACTCAAAATATTTGAACCAAACAGCCCTTTAAGGGCCTGTTTGTTTGCCTAAAAAAATTGAAAATCAAAGAAATGGAAAACTATTAAATCAAAGAATTGTTTTGGAAGTGTTTGGTTTGCTAAAAAAAGAAGGAAATCAAAGAAATGAAGATGAGTTGTCACCTTATTATAGGATGATGTGAGTGATTTTTTAAGAAAACTTGTTTTGATGTTGTTTGGTTGGTAAAAATAATAATGAAATAAATTATAAGAAACCTATTTCTTGTAATAGGTTGTTTTCTTTTGCTTGGTTATTTCTTAAAAATAAGAAAATATATGAGATGATATGAGTTGTCATTATATTATTGGATGATGTGACCCACACTTAAGGAAATTGTTTTCCTAGCTTTTTGGGAGGAAAACAAAGAAATGAAATGTTAATGAGATGAGATGAGTTGTCACAATCTTATTGGATGATGTGAGTAATTTTTAAATATGAGATGAGATGAGCTGAGTGATGTTGTGGATAAAAATAATATTTTACTAGATGTGGTGGATGTGATGGATGCGTTGTTGGATGAAAATAATATTTTATTAGATGTGATGGATGAGTTGTTGGATAAAAATAATATTTTATTAGATGTTGTGGGTGGGTTTTAGGATGGAAATGTGTGAAATTGTGCTTTTTGAGTTTTCTTGGTTTGCATTTCTATTTTTCGGTTTTTTAGGAAATAACCAAACAGCCCCTAAGAAAAGAGGGAAATGAAAGAAATGAAAAATTTTCTAAGAAAATTTGTTTTGGGAATGTTTGGTTGGCTAAAAAAAAGAAATTAAAGAAATGGAAATGAGATGATGTTAGTTGTCACCTTATTATAGGATGATGTGAGTGATTTTTTAAGAAAACTTGTTTTGATGTTGTTTAGTTAACGAAAAAATTAAGAAAATGAATTATAAAAAAACATATTTCTTGTAATAAGTTTTTTTTGTTTGGTTCATTCTTAAAAATAAGAAAATAGATGAGATAAGATAAATTATCATTATATTATTGGACGATGTGACACACACTTAAAGAAATTATTTTTCTAGCTTTTTTGGAGGAAATTGGTGGAAAAGAAATGTTAATGAAATGAGATGAGTTGTCACCATCTTATTGGATGATGTGAAATGATGAGATGAGATGAGTTGTGTGATGTTGTGGATGAAAATAATATTTTATTAGATATGCTGGATGAGTTGTTGGATGAAAATAATATTTTATTAGATGTGATGGATGAATTGTTGATAAATAATATTTTATTACAT
>BQKN01062494.1:0-35910 GCA_022839385.1 Asparagus kiusianus
TGCGGACACCCTTGGAGCGTCTCAACTTGGTGCGGACACCCTTAGAGTGTCTCAACTTGGTGCGGACATCTTTGGAGCGTCTCAACTTGGTGCGGACACCCCCGGGGGTGTCTCTAAAAATCCGAGACACTCCGCTGAGGTGCATTCGTCCGTTTCCATTGTAAATTCTTCGTCCGAACTCGGATCTTAGTGATTCGAATTGCGTTGGAATTCTGACGAAGAGTTCTATCAGCTCCAATGGTTGGATTATCTGTAGAACGAATGAGACACGAAAGGCGTTGTTCTTTTTGTAAACATCGCGGAGCTCTCGACTAGCCCGTGCCTTCGTTATTTTGAAATTCTATCAGCTCACGTAGTTCGTCGATTCACTTCAAACGTTCACCGACGTCAATCGAACTCCTGTGAACCAGATAGTGACGTTCATTGTCGTTCTTTAACACTGAGCTGTTCGTGGAGGCCTATAGGTAATTTTCGATGCCTACATGGGGAGCGGAGACGTAGGACGGAAGGTCCGAACTCCATAATCATATCTTTTGTTTATGTTTGTCTTTGCGCACTATCACTTGTTTATTTACTCTTGTTCATATATCCTTGCATATATCAAATTGAATACCAATATTGTTAGGATATATTTGTTAAATAATTTTAATAGACATTAATAATCTAATAAGATTAGCAATAACCCTATTCGCCCGGGCGCCGCCCTCCCCTCCCCTCCCCTCTAGGGTTCTTTCAAGACTTTCTATAGCGAGTATAGAATATACCAACCCTTGCTCCTTATAAGTCTGGATTCGTTACCTCAAAATTTCATGTCTCAAAAATATAGCTTGTTTTCTTCAATGATGCAAAATTTTTAGGCTAACCTAACTGACTTAGAGATCTGATTTAGAATTACCAAGATCTAAGATTTGGGTGTCTAATATAGAAATAGATAATCTTTGGGGATCTTATATCATATAAACGTGAACTTGTATCTTTTTACTTTGGTATAAAGTGTTTGGGAGGCTTTGTCATATCGACAACCTATCAATGAATCTTCATGCAGCGTGCTCTCCGGATCTTGTGTCGAAAGTATGCAAGAAGAAATCACAGCAAATAAAAAACTTGCAAGAAAAAGAATAGAAGAGAGAACATCAGATTTAACGAGGTTCGGCAAACGTGCCTACGTTCTCGAGAGCCACACCAAAAACTTCTTTAATTATTGAAGAAGATTACAAAAGCTTGCAAAGAGATGATCTCAATCTCCGTGAGATCTCTCTATTCAAAACATCATTTTCTGAAGAAAAAATCGCTCAAGAAAATCGCATGAAAAACGACGATCAATGTTCCCTATTTATAGGGAAACCCTAGGTCAAAACAGATTAGGAATCTGTTTTGACTACGAAGTTCGCCTGTCTGTAAAGCTTGCCTGTCTGCGAAGCTCGCTTAACTGCGAAGTTCGTCTGTCTGCAAAGCTCGCCTGTCTGACTTGTGTTCGCCTAAACATAGTCAAGCTCGCCTGAACTGCTTCGCCTGCACTTGGAGCTCGCCTGCACTTGGAGTTCGTCTGAACCTCCAAAGCTCGCTTGATCTTCTAAGTTCGCCTGAACTTCTAAAGCTCGCATGAACTACAAGCTCCCCTGAACTCAGCTTCGAGCTTCACCTAAACTTCCAAGTTCGCCTGAACTATCAAGTTCGTCTGAACTTCCATGTTCGCCTAATTTCTTAACTTAGAGAAATCTTTGCTTTGCGTGCTTGTTCTAAGGGTTGGGTCTACACCCAAAACCAACATGAAGAAGCAAGATTCTTAGGCGCGTTCCTTGATTTTGTGGGACTGGGATTAAGATGGGATTGGTAGGGGTGAGCAAGCGGTCAGTTTGCCCGAGTTGAATCAACTTTTGTGGAACCGAATCGAACCGAAGCTAAACTTTATATTGAACCAAACGGAACCAAATGCAGTTCATTTCGGTCAATCATTTCGCATTGTTATAAGGCATCATCACTAAGCGGCAAAATGCATCTTCACCATGAGTGCAAACTAGAAAATGGAGGCTACAATCATGCCCCAAACAATGATAGAACAAAATAAAAGAATGGAAAGCACAGAAGTTTAAAAATGAGGATTGGAAAGAAGCGGATGATTGAGATTAAATGGGTTATAGCAAACCCCTTACGAGAGGAGAGGGTTGCGGGAGGAAATAGCTTTATGTGGAAATTGGGAACAGAGGCATTGATTCGGGAAGCGAAGAAATTTTCTAAACAAACATATTCATAAATTTTTTTTTTCTAAAAGTAGACCCCCTTGAGTTTTATGTACAAAAATAGACTCATTTTATCTTAATCTGATTTCTAAATAGTCGAAATTGTCAACCCCAACTATTTAGTGCATAGAATGTTAGGGTTTAGGGTTATAATGGGGGGTTTATAACCTCCTAAATAGTCGGGGTTAACAACCACGACTATTTAGAAATCGGATTAAGATAAAATGGGTCTATTTTTGTAAATAAAACTCAAGAAGGTTTATTTTTAGAAAAAAACAATATGAATGGGTTTATTTAGAAAATTTCTTCTTTGGGAAGCCGAATTGATCACGTGTGTGGGCCCTACGGTGTGGCCAGCGAGGGACGGAGGGGGAGGGGGAGGGAGCAATGGAAATATTAATCATCGCTCATTGCTAAATATCTATGAGCATTCTGTTCGTCATCACGGAGAATTTGAAGGGGACCGGTTGGGTTGATTAATACGGGTCTCAACCCGATCCGTACCGAAAAAAATATAAAAGCACACCGCGCCGTCGAAAATCACGTGATTCAACCAGTTTACTCAGTTGAAACCAAACCTTGCTCGGCCCTGGGGATTGGGATTTAGATTTAGGGCCTGTTCGTTTGTCTATAAAAAAGTGGGAAATCAAAGAAATAGAAAAGTGGGAAATCAAAGAATTGTTTTGGGAGTGTTTGGTTTGCTAAAAAAAAGGAAATCAAAGAAATGGAGATGAAATGAGATGAGTTGTCACATTATTATTGGATGATGTGAGTGGTTTTTTAAGAAAACCAGTTTTGATGTGTTCGGTTGGCAAAAAAAATAAGGAAATGAATTATAAGAAACCTATTTCCTGTAGTTTTCTTGTTTTCTTTTGTTCGGTTCATTCTTAAAAATAAGAAATGAAATGAGATGAGATGAGTTGTCATTGTATTATTGGGTGATGTGAGGAAAGTTTAAGAAATGTGTTTTCATAACTTTTTGGGAGGAAATGGAAGAAATGAAATGTTAATGAGATGAAGTGAATTGTTATATTATTTTATTGGATGATGTGAGTGATTTGAAATGATGAAAAGAGATGAGTTGAGTGATGTTTGGATGAAAATAATATTTTATTAGGGTGATGGATGAGTTGTTAGATGAAAATAATATTTTATTAGATATGGTGGATGAGTTGTTAGATAAAAATAATATTTTATTAGATGATGTGGATGAGTTGTTGAATGAAAATAATATTTTATTAGATGTTGTGGGTGAGTTTTAGGGATGGAAATGGAAGAAATGGGTTATTTGGAGATTTCTTGGTTTTCCATTTCCATTTCTTGGTTTTTATGAAATAACCGAACAGCCCCTTATTAGTGGGACTGGGATATTAAATCTCATTCTCATGTTTAGTTAATTTATTTTGATATTAGAACAATATTGAATTACCAAATTCTCCTCCTTCCTTTGCATTCCCTCATTAGGAGTCAACACTAACTGGTGCAAACTGATTAAATCGACTGAAAATTCCTACGGTTCGGTTCGGTTTTAGATAATTCAGTTCAATTTTAGTTTGTAGAATACCTGATTTGATGAATTTACTATTCGACTTGGGATATGAGCTTACTATAAAGTTTGAAAGAGTAAAAGTGTTATCTCTTAGCTTAAAATTCTCTAACTTGAGATGTTATATGTCCAAACTGAACGAGTCTAACCGCACCGAACCGATTTGATTCGATTCGATTTGGTTTTGAATCTAGATTGGTTCGATTTTGGTTTCACAAAAAATAATCAAACCCCACGGAGCTGACCATTTGCTCATCCCTATCCCTCATCCATAGGCCTATTAAAATTTTAAATAATTCAAATAATACCTAAAAAATTACAAAAAAAACCCAAGAAGTTTCAAAAATTGCAATAACTCTTTAAATTTTGCAAACAACGCTCTGAAAGTTTTAGAAATTGTAATAACCCTAAGAAAATTACAAAATCTCCATGCAATTGTAAATAACCCCCAAAAAATTATAGAATATCCCTTAAATGTTTCAGAAATTGAAAAAAACACCAAAGTACTCATAAAAAACCCCAAAAGTTTAGTAATAACCTCCTAACAAATTGCAAAAATCCTTGAAAGTCTCAGAAAGTATAAATAACCTCATGAAAGTTTACAAATAACCCTTGCAATTTTTTTGCAAATAGCCCCCTGAAAACTTTAAAATTTTCAAACTACAATCTAGAAATTTTTAACATTACAGGGAACCCCGTTATTTAGCATATATATTATATAATGTGGGGCATAATAGTTATGGAAAGTCTCATGATGGTCATACTAGTGGGTAGTGGAACTTTTCAATATTTATTTTGGAAATTAGAGAGAAATATCAATCTCATCAATGACCTAGCCCCGAGTGAACCAAACGTGGGCGTTAATTGCAGTCTTGAGACATCGAAATCCCAATTCCAATCCCATGATAAACCAAATGTCGCCTTAAAGTTAACGGTTGGAAGCAATTTTCCCATTATTCTTTAATTAATCACTTTGTTGAACACCAACATTATCACAAGGCTTTCATTAATATAAATCATAATTATTAAAAAACATATATAATTATCACAAAGCTGAAGTTACATGCCACCACACTTGGAGATGGCCAACGGGACGAATCGAGTCAATTCATCACTGTCTCGTAACAATCCAAAACGAGATGAATCAGATTCATCTCATTTTGAATTCGTACGAGACGAACTCAATAACATGGTCATGAATTGAGCCTTAGACCCAATTCATGACTGTCTCGTGGCGAAACGAGTAAGATTTGTCTCACCATGAGACTAACGAAACTGAGAAGCATCCCTCTCTTTACAAAATTGCAGGGATTAAGAAGGGCCCTGAAGTTCAAGTTCTAGAAGTTTGCAAGGTTCCTTTATCGATTGGCAAATATTACAAGGATGAGATTTTATGTGAAGTAGTGGATATGGATGCTTGTCATGTGCTCTTAGGAAGATCGTGGCACTACGATGTGGATGCTACTTATAAGGGTCGTGATAATACTTTTGTCTTTTGGTGGTTTAATAAGAAGATTGTTTTGATGTCACAATCCCACCCGTCTAACAACAATTCAGCTATTAAGGAAGACAAGCCGATGTTCAGCAACATAATGGGTTCAACCTTCTTTGCTGAAGTAAAAGAACCAGGTTTTGTGATAGCGTTAGTGGTTAAATGTCAATCTGAGACTATTGTTGAAATCCCTCCTCTAGGTCAAAAGGTACAATCTGATTTTCCTGATTTATCTCCTACTGAATTGCCTAACGAGTTACCTCCCACGAGAAACATTCAACATCATATTGATCTAGTACCTGGAGCTAGCTTACCCAATTTGCCACATTATTGCATGAGCCCAACTGAATATAAGGAATTGTAAAGGCAAGTTAATGAGTTGCTTGATAAAGGTTTGATTAGGAGAGTATGAGTCATTGTGCAGTCTCTGTCTTGCTTACCACGAAGAAAGATAGAAGTTGGAGGATGTGCGTTGACAGCCGGGCCATCAATAAAATTACTGTCAAGTACCGATTACCTATTCCACGACTTAATGATATGCTTGCCAGATTGAAGGGAACTGTGGTGTTCACTACACTTGATTTGCACTGTAGCTACCGTCAAATCCGTATTTGGTCTGGAGATGAGTGGAAGACATCCTTTAAGACTAAGGATGGCCTCTATGAATGGTTGGTGGTGTCGTTTGGATTATCAAACGCACCTAGTACTTTCATGTATTTGATGAATTAGGTTCTTTGTCCATTCATTGGGAAATTTGCGGTCGTTTATTTTGATGATATCCTTTTTTATAGCCGAGATGAGGAGGAGCATTTGACACATCTCAGGGAGGTTCTTCTAGTGCTGCAAGCTCATAAACTGTATATCAATCTTAAAAAGTACACTTTCATGACTAACCAGCTTCTATTTCTTGGCTTTATAGTGGGAAGAGATGGAATTCAGGTTGATGAGGCCAAGGTGAAGGCAATTCGAGAATGGCCAACTCCGCGAACCGTGTGTGAAGTACAAAGCTTCCATGGTTTAGATACTTTTTATAGGCGTTTTATTCGAGGTTTTAGTACTATCATGACACTCATTACCGATTGCTTTAAAAAAGGGCAGTTTCAATGGGGAAGGACGTAGGAAAAGAGTTTTGAGGTAATCAAAGAGAAGTTGTGTTCTGCTCTTGTGCTGACGCTTCCTAGTTTCGAGAAGGTGTTTTAGGTTGAATGTGATGCATCGGTTCTGGGAATTATCGTGGTTCTAACACTGTTTGTGGAAAATTTTGGAGTAAAAGAAACGAAGGAAAATTTTGATTTGTATTCCCTTTAATCTCAGTTACAATTGAATTTCCTGATTATAAAAGAGATGAGAATGATCTGAATTCTCTCCTTTGTTTAATTCTTGGTTCTTCACGGTGGCGATGGAGTGCCTCACTCGAACGCTCGCGTCGAGTTTGCTCTCTGTTGACGATCCGCACGTCTTGATTCACTAGAACGGTATCTCCTCCTCACGATTTGACGCTGTGGAGAACTTGTGTGGCAAGTTTGAAACTCTTGATGAGTTGATAACTCTGAACGAGTTTGAACTCTTGAAAAAAGTTGATTTGAACCGAAAGTTCAGTTAGTAAGCCAAGGGAATACTCCAAGGACTTCGTTGCTACAGAAAGCTCCAAGATGCCAGATCGAAGATCCCCAAAAAGTCCACCAAAGATCTCTTTCCCGCTGGCAAGTCCAAGATCCAAAAAAACCAGCCCGAACTCAGTTGAGTTTACCCCTATTTATAGGGGATTAAGGGGGTATAACTACCCCTTAAATCACTCCTAAGTGGGGTGTAACCGCCCTCTAATCATGGGAAACCGTTTTGGAACTGTTCACGGGTTTAAGGGGTGTAATTCCCCCTAAAATCTCTCCATAATGGGGTGTAACCGTCCCCATTAAGTGGAGATACGGTTTTAAAACTGTTTAGGTTCGATTTGAACCAGTCAAACACAAAAACACGGGTCTGACCCTAGCGTTTTGATGTTGCAATGTAGGTTCGACTCCGACGTTTTGATGTTACAACGCGGGTCCGACCCCAGCATTTTAATGTTAACACACGGGGAGGACCTCCACGTTTTGGTGTTGATGCGCAGGGATGACCTCTGCGCTTTGGTCTTAGAGCGCGGTGATGAGTTTCGCGTCTTGCTTCGAAGAGATTATCAACAAGTAATCTCTTTTATCATAGCGTTGCAAAGATCATTATCTTGTAATCTTCATCTTGGCTCCTTAAGAATATGAGAGTCATCAGATTGTAACTGCTGATGTTGATTGTGAAGGCTGTTGATTAGAGCTTTCATCAGTTGTTGTGAAGGTCGTCAGATTGTAACCTTCATCAATCTACGTGAAAGTCTTCAAATTATAACCTTCTGGAAGTCATCAGATTGTAACTTCCATCATCGGTGTTTTGATGGGGATCAGCTATCTATTGTGATTTTTAGACAGCCTACAAACACAAGAAGGGTGCTCAGTGGAGTTTTTTAAGTGAGAAGTTTGTAGAGCCTCGACAAAAGTTACGAGCTCGACTTTTATGCCGCTATTTGAGCTTTAAAATATTAGGAGAACTATTTAATTCAACGGAGTTCATACTGTTTACAGATCATCAAGCTTTAAAGTATATCAACTCCAAAAAAAGACAAATCGAATGCATGCTCGATGGATAACTTTTTTACAGAAGTTCAACTATGTCATCAAGCATAGATCCGGTCAATCTAACAGGGTAGCGGATGCCTTAAGTCGGCAAGCATCTTTACTAACTACGATTAGTACAGAGGTGGTGGGTTTTAATTCTTTAAAAAATACTTATGCTGGTGATGGCTACTTTGGCGATATATGGGTGAAATGCAGCAACAAGGAATTTATTACTAATTTCCTCATTCAAGATGGATTCTTGTTTAGAGGTACACAACTCTGCATTCCTCGATCTTCTTTGCGTGAATACTTGATTCGAGAATTGCACGCTGGAGGATTAGGTGGACATGTTGGCCGGGACAAGGCAATTAACTTGGTAGAGGAGCGATTTTATTAGCCTCAATTGAAGATAGGTGTTGGACGTTTTATTCAACTTTGTCACATATGCCAAAAGGCTAAAGGTCAAACTCAAAATACTAGCCTCTATACTCCTTTGCCTATACCTGAGACAATTTGGCAAGATTTGATAATGGACTTTGTTCTTGGCAACGTGGAGCTGATTATGTTTTTGTCGTAATTGATAGATTTTCTAAAATAGTTCATTTTCTTCCTTGTAAAAAAGCCTTCGATGCATCTTATGTGGCTCATTTATTTTTTCCTGAAGTTGTTCGTCTGCATGGTATTCCTCGTTCCATAACTTCTGATAGGGATGTAAAATTCCTAAGTCGCTGTGACGCCCCATGGTTCACACAAGGTTGCAGTCCCAGATGAAACACGGATTGTCAAACCTACCAAGCACCAACCATCATGCTATGATAAGTTTCACCATCACAATCACTATCTCTCTAGTGGAAACAATAAATAGGTGAAGGTACAGACAGGTAAAAATAAAAATAGGACAAAACTGGATATACACAGAAGAAGCATAAGAAAAATCAATAATGAGCCCAACTGGAATAAAATAGACATATCTCTGAGTCTGAACTGAATCTCAAATACAATGAGTCACATAAACAAAGTCTCACAATAGCTCTCAACTCTATGAAACAAAATACCAATCTAGATTCTGAAATTTATCACCTACATGTGGAGTTCTGTAATAACTACAAAATATGATAAGTAACTAAATGGATTACTAAGAAGTCTCATCAACCTGCGACTCTCAGTGCGCCAGACTCGCTGCCTAAAAGGGGGGAAAACAACGAGCGTCAAAACGCTAGCGAGATCATCACTACCTCTCCCCAGGGGAAGGGGTAGGAGTATATAAGAAAATAGAGTCAGTACATACATATATCAAATCATTCATATAACTCTCTATGAATGAAAAACAAATAATCAATGATAAATACTCCAATCTCTAATATAAAGAATAATCATCTCATCTCGAATTACGTCCGAGTCACCTGCTCTAATATAAGAGGATACCAACTAAGCTAAAACAAATATATCTGTCGTCCATAACGGGTGTATCAAATTCTCAAAGGAAATACCCTACTCGCGTGCAATCTATCTGTGAAGTAAAACTTACAGCTGATCAATTATCTATGTGTGCATCATCTTGTACTATAGCGATACTTTTGTAATGCTCGTTACTCAATCGCTCTGCGGCAATAGGGTTTATTATTTTCTTATTCCGGATACATATAATAACGATACTATTGTAATACTCTTACTCAATCATTCTGCCAGCAATAGGGTTTATTATTTTCCTATTCCGGATATATGTAATAACGATACTGTTGTAATACTCTTACTCAATCGTTCTGCGATAATAGGGTTTATTATTTTCCTATTCCGGATACATATAATAACGATACTGTTGTAATACTCTTACTCAATCGTTCTGTGGCAATAGGGTTTATTATTTTCCTATTCTCGATACATGTAATAACGATACTATTGTAATACTCTTACTCAATCGTTCTGCGGCAAATAGGTTTCATCTTCCTATTTCCGGATACGTGTAATAACGATACTATTATAATACTCTTACTCAATCGTTCTACGGCAATTAGGTTTCATCTTCCTATTTTCGGATACGTGTAAAACATCATTATTAATATATGTTTATCAATTTAACTCGTGTCAAAAGTGTGTCAATCTAACACAATATAGCATACATGCACAAATCTTGATGTGCGTGTCCACATCTGAAGTTCACCATCATCCCAGGTACTAAACAACTCTTAATCATTATAATATAACAGTACAAGATTGAGAAAATCTCTCAAAAATAACAAACAAGAGCGAAACTCAAGAAACTTTTACGTAATATATCAATTTAATTCAAATCAGCACATCTGCAGTTTTCTGCAGAACATATCATTAGTAAATTGAGAATATCTTTCTCTGGACAAACTCTTTTTAAGAATAGTTTTACGTTTTGGAAACTATACTCACATAACTATCATTTGACACTGATTTAGTTCAGTTTGGAGTTCATATGATATTTCTAATTTCTAGTCAAACATTTTATATGTGCAGCAGATTTTCTGCAGAACATATCATCAGTAAAATTGAGCATATCTTTCTCTAGAAAAACTATCTTTAGGTATGGTTTTCTGTTTTGAAAACTAGATTCACATATCTTTCAATTGGCATTAGTTTGGTTCAAATTGGATTTCATTTGTTATTTTAAATTTCTAGTTCAATAGTATATATGTGCAGCATATTTTTAGCAGAACATAACAAGCATGATTATTTGCACAAGAAATCATATGTAAACCTTCAATCATGCACGAAACTTTAAAACGAAGAATAAGACATCTAAATTTAGATAATCGATATTTTAAATTATTTTTAGATCTTAAAATACTTCTGTAAATTCGTGCTTAATCTCTTTAACATGAAAAGACCTAGTCTTTATACATATATACAAAAGATCCAATTTTTATACACAAATTAATTGATTAGGCTCTATAAAACTCATTAAAAACTCTTCAAAAATATTTTAAAAACTAGAAAGAGGATTAGTAGAGATGATACTCGCCTGGGGTTGTAGGAAAACTTGTTAGAAGTAACGTCGAAGGAGATCTCCACTCCAAAAGCTAAAAATCAACAAAAACCCAACTTGAAAGCCTCCAATCTTCTCCAATAATTCAAAATAGGGTTTATGGGGGTTTGGTGGCTGTTAGGGCTTAGATATGATAAAAGAAAGGAATTTTCGTGAAAAATACAGGTATTTATAGAGGCAAACCCGAAACAAACCTGTTAGACCCGAACCAGGAACCTAGTCTGACTAGGAAAATACCCATTCGATATTTTGGTTATAACTTTTTTATCCGACCTCGGAATAAGGTGATCTAAGACTTGTTAGAAATCTGATAAAGAGACCTACAACTTTAGTCTTTTACACTTTTCCAAATTCTAACTAAATCAGTATGAAAAACATAAAAACTCATAACTGGTCATTATTTTCAGATTTTCACTCTTTTGGCCTTTGTGCATGTTTTGTGCATTTGCACTCATATTTTCACAAATATACATTAAATTGATCTCAAATCAATTCTTATTATATTCAAACATCAAAATATATTATTTTTCACCATATAACATATTTATCATTATTTATCATAAAATATTCAAATTTACGGGGTTTTACAGTCGCCTTTGGAGGACATTGTGGAAACTGTTCGACACTTCCTTAAAGTATAGTAGTACGAGCCAATCACAGACAGATGGGAAAACATAAGTGGCTAATCGTACTCTTGGTAACATGATTCAGGCTGTGTGTGGTGACAAACCGAAACAATGGGAAGTTGCCCTTCCATAGATTGAGTTTGCTTTCAATAGTGTGCCTAACCGTTCTACCAAAAAAACACCTTTTGAAGTTGTCTACACTAGTGCTCTGAAGCATACTATGGATTTGATTTAACTTCCTCCCTCTGTCGATGTTAATTATGATGCTTAGGAGTTTGTGGAGCGTGTTCAATGGATTCATAATAAAGTAAAGAAAAATCTCGAGGAGGATAATTCTCGGTACAAATCCGCAACAGACAAACATAGGCGTGAGAAGATTTTTAATGAGGGGGACTTGGTAATGGTGCATTTATTTAAGCATCGATTTCCAGTCGGCACCTATAATAAACTTAAGGATAAGAAAATTGGTCCTTTTTATATTCTCCAGAAGATTGGTGATAATACTTATAAAGTTGATCTTCCAACTGAAATGAACATCTCCAACACCGTCAATGTTGTGGATATCTTTGAGTACTTTTAACCAGATGAGTTTTCTCTACAACAATGAAACTCGAGGACGAGTTTTCTTCAAGAGGATGAGATTGATGCAGCACACGTTTAATAAAAACAAGTGCTCCATTCTTATTATTAGTTTCCTATTTTCTTGAATTATTTTCTAGGTTTCCTAATTTCATGTTTCCTATTCTAAGTTTTCTAATTTCATTTTCTATTCATAGTACGTTTTATATTCTTTGTATTATGTATTCTATTTAGGGCTTTAAGTTGTATCTAGGAAAACAATCTGAATAATATTTTGGAAGAAAAGTTATCATTAGTTTTCTATCAATTTGGATTCTCTATTGTTTCTTTGAAACACATATTCCGCTGCACCACAGATTTTCTTTTTTAACTCCAATTAAATTAATTTTCCAACCCATTTTACATTAGTCATAAAACGTACTAGACAAAAGAAATGTAAAACAGCTCTGAAATAAATTTCCTAAAATTGCTTGGGTGTTTACATATATGGGTTGTTTCCTTCATATTCCAAAAATGATTTTTCTTCACTTTCTTGTGTTTCCTTCACTTTCATGGAAAGTGTTTCTTGTGCTTGTTTCGCAAAAAAATATGGGCTAAAAGTACTTTCCACCACTTTTCTTAGTTTGGTTTAATTTGAAAAAAGAAGAAACTAATTGATGTATGAATAGATTCCCTCATTTTCTAGTGTTTGTTTCAAACTAAAAAATCAAGAAAACTCGATAGTGGTCACCATAGTGTGATTACTACCCATATAAGACAAAATATTAACAACAAAAATTAAGGCACACAAAATATATTAGCCCTCAAATCTACATATTTCTAATTTATCCTCACTAGTCTATCAAGTCATTAACTATAGCTAAATCTAACCAACGTGAATTATTGAAAATAACATAGTAGATATGGCGGGGCCTAATATAAAATTAAGAACGATTTAGATTGTAATAAGAGAAAAATCCCAAACAATAACAACTCTTGATTTATCCCACAATTCACTCAATTTACAGAAGGCCGAAACCATGTAAAAAGTAAAATGCAGCAACATTCAAATTAAGATATTGATCACTATTTTGTCAAAAAATTTAGATCTTGCAACCTCCCTAATGAAAGAAGTTGATATCGGCCAGAGATCTTACGGACGAGGGGGGGATGGCAAGAACTAGGGCAAGACCGAAGCTTTTATTAAGCAGATAGTTCATCGGCCGATAGAGCACCGTCGCCGCCAACACCGCCGTCGTCAGCACCACCTGAGCGCACAAGATCCTGTACACTTTGCGTACAAACCTCCATCTGAGTTCGTTCTCACTGGCGTCCAGCCTTGGGTACAGCCTCGATCCACCACCTGCCTCCAGATCCATGCCATCCTTCCCGCCATTGAACCGAGTGAATCCATACCAAGCGCTATTTTGGGGGATTTTCCTCCGAAATCGGGTTTATGGGGGCGGAAAACTTCCCAGCTCCAAATTCCAGATGGCAGCGATTTTCTCTCCCACTTTCTTTTTTATCTTTGACGAGCCAAACAACCGATTGTGGAGGAAAACATCAAATTTTCCATGTGTCAGTTTTCTTTTAGGCCACTTTCTCCCAATTTGGATTGTTGATTGTTTCTTTGAAACACCTGTTCCGCTGCTGTTGTGCTGAACGGCGGCGCCGAGGAACCAAAACAAACGCCGATCAAAGAAGGCCAAACAAATCAAAACAACGGCACAAAACACAAACACCAATTTTAACGTGGTTCGGCAATTGCCTACGTCCACGGGGCAAGAAGGGGGTGGGTTTTTTACTAATAGAGAATGAGAGTACAAATTGAGATTACAAATCGCTCAAACGAACCAACTAATCTCACCAACAAATCTCTCAATCTCTCAACCAATAACCCTAACCAATTGCTCAGAAAGATCTCTCTTTTCTGTGCTCCAAAAACCTCCAAAACGCTCCTACAAAACCCTCAAATCGTATTGGTATGTATACCAAAGCAGAAACCCAAACAGACTGCAAATAGGAACCTGAACTTTCTAAAAAACCCGTCGTAAGTCAACTTATCAGTCTGCATAAGTCGACTTGGCAGAGCGAAAAACAACAACTGGAGAAGAGATCATAAGTCGACTTATCAGACCTGATAAGTCGACTTGCTAGAGCCCAAAATCAACAATCCAGAGCAGATCGTAAGTCGACTTACGACACAAACATAAGTCGACTTACCATAAGTCGACTTATGCCTGTGCATGAGTCGACTTATGACCGAAAATCTGCTTTTTCCAAGTTCTTCTCTACAATTCTCCACCTCGGCGAAGTTTTCTCAAAACTGACCCGACACCAACCAAACAAATGCCTCACGTGTTGAGACCCAAATGGGAGTGCGAACACTCACCCCAAATGTCGATGTCGCTCACCAAATCGGCTGCATCAAAATGACTGCCTACGTATCCTTTGCCCAAGGAATCAAGCATTCACGTAGTTCACCCAACGGCCTCCAAAGGGCCTCAATCCAATAGAAGAGTAAGCAACCCTTCTCCATCATCACCAATGGATCTGCAACTGATAGCGGTCCCAAACTGATACAAATCAAACACCTCCATCTGAGGTGAACCAATGGCCGTATCCAAATCATGTCCACCAGCTGCAACCGAATCCAAAACCAATCCATCATCTGCATCCGAAATCAAATGATCCCCAACCTGTGTCACCTCAGCTGGAATCCCAAATGACGTAGTATGATCTGGAGTATGTGGAATAAGTTCCACCCAACGTGAAGTAGCATCACCCTCCACCTGCTGCGATATCCAAACGACCTGATCAACACTCTCCACCTGCCGAGAGTCAAAATGACATTCCTGCTCAGAACAAAATCAGAAGCTCCCAAACGATAATCAAATGAGCCTCTGAATCCCAAAGGTGCAATCGGATCAAATCTCACATCCTCGATGTGACCAAGTGCTGGGTATCCAAACATCCGACGCAACCCAAAATCTGAAGCAGCTCCACCAGATCCAAAATTTCCAAACGTAGCAGTCGGCGACCTATGACTAAGATGACTCAAATATGTCGAAGCTCCAGAACCAATGCTCGACAGCCAACGCCGATCCTCCTCCAGAGAGGAACGACCCATAGAAACTGTCATCTCATCTCGTCGCCCCAAAGTCTCCACACCCATGAAGTGTCTCCTATTGCCGTGAGCTCGGCACAAACGCAAGAAAGGACCCCTACTAAAGCTGGAACAACGAGTTACCTTTCTGCCAATACACTTCTTCCAATTGTTGTTGACTTCTAGGACTTTACACCAACGGGAACTGGTCGCGACCCAATAATGCCTAGAACAATCATCAACTGCGGAAACCAAGATACGATTACCTCCTAATGATGCCTCCTTGGAAGGCCCCCAAATGCCTGACTGAACACCTCCTAAAAGACCCCTCGCTCGATGGATAGAAGTGCCAAACTCCACCACGGTCTTGTTCATCCCAATGTGCTCACAGGACTTCAATTTGCAGGTCATAGCACTCCTCAACAACCAATGCACGGCATTACCAATCATATACCCCAGCACCAAACAATGCCACAGTCTAGCCGAATCTGATGAAGTCATCATCTCCCTATCAATCACCGTGCTTCCGTGCAAATAATATAAATTTCTCCTTCTGACGCCCTTCATCACAATCATGGACCCAAATGTAACCTTCAAGCATGCATCCGTCAAGGTCACCCTATAGCCTGCTGCCTCCAAAGCTCCAAGTGAAATGATGTTCTTCTTCAACTGAGGAACGAACCTCACTCCAACCAACTCCCGAATCACCCCGTCACTCATCCTGATCCAAACGGTACCGATACCACCAATAGAGCATTTGTGATCATTCCCCATGAGCACGAAATCCCCTCTTTCCAACTCCTGAAAGCTGGAGAACCAATCCCTCCTAGGTCAAATGTGGTATGTAGCCCCCGAATCCAACATCCACTCTGTAGAGTAGGCAACACAAACTGACGACAGTGCAGATAATGAGTAGCCCAAAGAATCCGAATCTGAATCGTTGCCACTAGCCTTGACAACATTCGCCTCTGAAGCTTGAATAGCTTTTCCCTTATTCTTCCCGGCTCGATCAACCAACTTTGGGCATTCGGCTTTTCAATGTCCATCCTCTTTGCAAAAGGCACACTGATTCTTACGAACTCCAAGATGTGCCCCTCTAGACTGCGAGCTCCCACTACGGTTTGGACCTTTTGCTCTTGCGACCAACGCCCCTGCTACCGGCTCAATCGAAGTCTCCTTATCCTTCTTTCGAAGCTGATAATTCACAAGTGCAGCGGTGACCTCACTATACGAAAGAGATGTCTTCCCATTAATAAGAGTAAGAACGAAGGTCTCATATTCCTCGTCGGGCAAGGAACTCAACAACAACAACGCCTTGTCCTCATCTTCAATCACCACATCTACATTCGCCAAATCCGCAAGAAGCTTCGTGTAGTGGTTCATGTGATCACCAATGGAGGTTCCTTTCTTCAACTGGAAGCGGTAAAGCCTCCTCTTCAAATGCAAGCGATTCTCCACACTCTTGGTCAAATACTTGCTCTCAAGGATCTCCCATATCTTCTTTGCAGAAGTCTCATTGATCACATCATACTTTAGATCTTGAGTGAGACAAGACCTAATCACACCACACGCCGTTCGATTCATCTTTTTCCAAACCTTCTCATCAATATTGTCCGGTTTCCCGTCCAACTCCAACGTATCTTCCAAATTTTGCGCGTTGAGCGCATCCATGACTTCGCATCGCCAAAGTCCAAAATTGTTTGTGCCATTGAACTTTTCCACGTCAATCTTCATCGAGTGGATATTCAAGCTTTGGACGGTCTTCACGCCGGAAGTACTGCCCACAACTCCTTCTTTCTCGGCCATAATTCTCAAAGCACCACCAAACCAATGCGGAAACAAACGAGAAATAGATCCAAACTGAAAAGGATGAGATTTTTACCAAAAAGATCCCACCTTTATCACCAAACGAAGCCCTAGATGAACTTCTAAAGCGATCTACTCCTCCAAATAGCCCAAGCGTAGCCCGCGCTCTGATACCAATTGTTGTGCTGAACGGCGGCGCCGAGGAAGCAAAACAAACGCCGATCAAAGAAGGCCAAACAAATCAAAACAACGGCACAAAACACAAACACCAATTTTAACGTGGTTCGGCAATTGCCTACGTCCACTGGGCAAGAAGGGGGTGGGTTTTCACTAATAGAGAAGGAGAGTACAAATTGAGATTACAAATCGCTCAAACGAACCAACTAATCTTACCAACAAATCTCTCAATCTCTCAACCAATAACCCTAACCAATTGCTCAGAAAGATATCTCTTTTCTGTGCTCCAAAAACCCCCAAAACGCTCCTACAAAACCCTCAAATCGTATTGGTATTTATACCAAAACAGAAACCCAAACAGACTGCAAATAGGAACCTGAACTTTCCAAAAAATCCGTCGTAAGTCGACTTATCAGTCTGCATAAGTCGACTTGGCAGAGCGAAAAATGACAACTGGAGAAGAGATCATAAGTCGACTTATCAGACCTGATAAGTCGACTTGCCAGAGCCCAAAATCAACAATCCAGAGCAGATCGTAAGTCGACTTACGACACAAACATAAGTCGACTTACCATAAGTCGACTTATGCATGTGCATGAGTCAACTTATGACCGAAAATCTGCTTTTTCCAAGTTCTTCTCCACAGCTGCACCACAGATTTTCATTTTAACTCTAATTAAATTAATTTTCCAACCCAATTTACATTAGTCATAAAACGTACTGGACAAAAGAAATGTAAAGCAGTTCTGAAATAATTTTCCGACCCAATTTACATTAATTTCCACCTTTTCATTTCCATTTCTTGGTTGTTAGGAAATCAACCAAACAGACTCATAGCAGAAAACCGATCGAACAAAGAAAACGTACAGTTTTAGACTTCAGAGTTTTTGATGTGACATGTATGGAAATCAATTTCCTGCTACGCAAAGCGAAACCCCCCGGGAAGTACAAAAGAAACAAGTCAAATTTGGCTTTCCCAAAAAACATCCAAACTTCGTAGACCTCCCAAGAAACAACGCCCCTCCATCCGTGCCTAATCCAGACCATTGCTCTCCAAGAACTTGCCGTGGGCGCTGCGTCCACCGCTCCTACATAAACCCATCGACCCAAAGATCAAACTTCTCCAAATTAGCAAGTGACAATTTCAAAATTTGCAGACAATGTCTCCCCCCGAAATCATAGTAGTCCCATTTCCACACCCAGGCCACCTCTTTCCCGCCACCGAGCTCTGCAACCAGCTGGCATCGAGAAACTGCCACGTAACCGTCTTCTACCCTTCCTCCTCCTCTCCCTCTTCCCTCTCCCTCCATCCCCTCATCCGAATCGTCGAGTTCTCCCTCGAGGATTCCGTCAATTTCAAACCTCCAGCCCTCGACGAAACCCTATTGAAGCTCATTGCCGTTTACTTCAAAGATAGAAATTCCTCTGACTTCCCAGTTTGCGCAATCGTCGACGAAATGATCGGCTGGGCAGTCGACCCCTTTCTGCAGCTGGAAGTGCCCGCAGTCACTTTCTTCACTTCCAGCGCTTGCTCCTCCGCGCTCGCCCACGCAATGGATCAAATTATCCGATCCGCTGATGAGCTGCCGACACCTGGCACGATTGTGACCGTCCCCGGCCTCCCGGAGGAGATGGCGGCGCCGGCGTCGTCAAGCCTCGCTGCCCGCCGCGGCCCGCCAAATGGGCGGGGCCCACCGCACGCTGATGGGAATAGGCCGAAAAGGGGCCTCGCGGCCTCAGAGGACGTGGCGGCGATGCTTTTCAACACGTGCTGCGATCTTGAGCGTCCGTTTCTGGACTACGTGGCGAGGGAGGCTAAGAAACCGGTCTGGGGTGTGGGCCCGCTCCTCCCGGTGCAGTTCAGGGACGGCGAGGTCCGGTCGAGGCGCGAGTCGAGCGTCACCGAGGAACGAGTGATCCAATGGTTGGACTCGAAGCCACGTGGATCAGTGATCTACGTGTCATTCGGCAGTCTAGTGAACCCGAGCGATGAAGAGCTTGCGGAACTGGCAGCGGGCTTGGAAGAATCAAACCGGCCTTTTATTTGGGTGGTGCAGCCCAAGTCGAGGCGACACGATTCGACGGGCAGGCCCATCGAAGGAGAAAGCAGACCGGCTTACTCGCCCGTTGACACGGCGAAGCGTGTGGGTTCCAGGGGGCTGATTATCGAAGGGTGGGCCCCGCAGCTGACGATATTGAGCCATCCGACGACGGGAGGGTATGTTTGCCACTGCGGGTGGAACTCGACGGTGGAGGCGCTCGGGTGTGGGGTCCCGATGCTGACGTGGCCGGTGAGGGGTGACCAGCA
Source organism: Asparagus kiusianus (assembly GCA_022839385.1). NCBI lineage: Eukaryota > Viridiplantae > Streptophyta > Magnoliopsida > Asparagales > Asparagaceae > Asparagus > Asparagus kiusianus. The sequence goes on from BQKN01062494.1 coordinate 19,518, forward strand.
TCATAACGCGAGGTTGGTGACGGGGTTGCTGAGGGTTGGGCTGGCGTTGAAGGAGGGCGACGTGGCGGTGACGAAGGAGGATGTGGTCGGAGGGATTGAGATGCTGATGGCAGATGAGGGGGTTAGGGAGAGAGCGGCTGAGATGAAGGGTGTTTTCGAGAGAGGGTTTCCAAAGAGTTCTGCGGATTCGGTTGATGATTTCTTGGATTTTATTACTAGGAAGTGATCACTGTTGTGGGCGAGAACTTAATTTGTGGTCTTATATTACCCATGTTCCTTGTTAACTATTAAAAAAAACGCTTGAAAGATTTCAAAGGCATATATAGTCAAGTAGAATTGTACCGGTCAAAGTAAAAAATGCAGATTGATAAGTGCAAATAAACTCCGAATCAAAATAATTACAGCCTACGACCATGCACGCATTAGCCCTGAGCCAATACTACTGCCGCTCATCCGTTCTTGTTTCTGTAGTTTCGCGACTGAGACCTATTAAACCCCAACCTCAGACGTGGCGCCTTCCTATTGGTCAACCTTAAACGTCCTCGCCGCCTTCTAAACCTCTGCCACCAGTGCACCTTATTCCTCTGCTTCGCTCTGCTCCCTACCTTCGCCCTCTTCCGCCTCCTCATCCCCCACACGTGCCGAATCAACCCCTCTATCATGGCATACAAATACCCGTGCTGCCGCTGCTGACCTGGCATACGTGCCGACGCCTTGGCCAGCTCATTCCCCTTTCCCTTGCTCGTGCGGCCCACGGTGCTCCTCAGGTACGCCCACGGCGACCTGTGACGGTGGGGCCCACCGCGCTCGCCGGCCTCCGCGCGTCCTCCGTCGTGGAGGTGGTGGTGGTGGTGGTGGTGGTGATGGAAGATGACGGCCAGCTTGTTCCCGAACCTCTTCAGCCTCCCCTCCTGTTTTTCCTCCGGCCTCCTCGGAGGGGCCGCATTTCTGGGCTGACTCGGCATCCGGCGTGGCGGAGGCTTCACGGTGGGGCCCACTCTCCTCGCGACACGATGCCGCCGAGGCGAGAAACCCGAGCGTCCAGATCTCGTCGTTTGGCTGGATGACGAGTACCTGATGGACTTCATTCTCGCTGGGACTACTGCCGGGCGTACTTTTGGGTGCGGATCAACGTGGTCCCTTTTCATTCTTGGTGGAGGATTTCTCGGAGCGACATAAATGCTGGAATTTTTGCGATCCATGATCCGGTTCCGATCCTCACAGCTTCCGAGTCGACTGGGCGGCTTGCTGCGGGACCCACCGCTCCGACTCGTCTTTTCCCGCGGCCCCTCTTTCAAAACGAGACCCGCCTGGTCCCTTGATCTTAGACTCCCAAGTCGGCCAGGTGGCTTACTATGACGTTGTCTTGCCCCATTTCCTGTATCGGAACGCTTTGAGTGAGTCAGCTCTCGATCTATTCGGCCCACTACACGTGTCCGGTCCATTGAGAGTCGGCCCAACGGGCCACTTGGTTCGACTCTGGCCCGTTTCTCAGCGGGCACGATCGCCAGGAGATCACCCTTATTTGGCAGCGGCTTGACTCGCTCATCTTGGCTTCGTGCGTTGACAACGTTTGCTTGGTTCTTCTTGTTGATCCTGTTACCTGTTCTGGGCTTCAATGATTCTCGATCTTGATGATGAGGATGACGGAGTGCTAATCTCTTGTCCGAGACTGTCGATGAGTTCTGGCGGCTTAGAGCACCGCGTCTATTTGCACCTGGACATCTTTTACACGTGAATTTTGGTTCTGTTTTCTGATGGAGCTCGGGTTCTCTCTTGGGCTGCTTGGACATGGCTTTGGTCGGAGGGTTATTGGACTGGGTGGATTCTGCGGTCTCTTGTTTTGATGAGATTGGTGTGCATCTCCGTAACTCCTCTGGAGTTTTAACCTCTTCTTCGGTAGAAATCTTAGGCTCTGTATTCTCTGCTGTAGAAGCTACAGGTCCTCTAGCATTCTCAAGTTTTTCCAAGGTCTGAGGGGGTTCCGGTGTATAACAGACTATCTGCGATAGAAAAACACATTGTATAAGATCAAGGAATAACCAGAGAAGAAGAAAAATAGCAAAAATAACAAGTACCTTCCCAATTTCCATTTCTAACTTGATAAAGGATTAAGACTCTTTTAGTGATAGTGAGATATTTCGAAGAGGTCTTTCTGCACTAAAGTGAGATATAAATAATACCTTGGCTTGAGATTGGAGAGCTTGGTTAGTAGCACCATCCAACAGTTTCTTCAGTACATCCCTGGACTTTTCATCCAACTGGAAGGAAATGGGGAAGCACATTTGTCATCTTTAAACTCAGAGAAATTAAAATACTAAACAGAAAAAACCAAAAAAAGAAAAAAAACTCGGGTTTATCATTAATATAAAAGGACTAAGACATCAAGTCAGGAGGAGATGCAGTTGGGAGGGAGTCGATATTGTGCGCAGCGGAAATTTCGGCAGCACTTCTGGTGCACAACAAGAGAGTAAAATCACAACTAAATCATTGTTTCACAAAGGAAACAAAAATCGAAAGTAATATATCTCAACAAAGTGGGATATATACTCTTCCTCTCATCAGTTCTAGGACTGACTTGTCGAGGGAACCTAACAAGCTATTACAAATCACAGCAAGACAAACTATTTTACGTGGTTCGACAAGTTGCCTACGTCCATGGGGCAAGGAGGGGGGATCTACTATTAGAGAAAAAGAGAATACAAATAGGGTTTACAATCACACAAAGTCTCACAAATAAAACCCTCAAACAAAATCTCAAATATATCACAATTTCTCTCTCAAAATGGATGCACAAACTCTCTCAAATTCGGCTCCAAAGAGTGCTCTTTATCTCCTTAACACAGCAGAAAATCCTCTGCCGTTTTCCCTTCTTTGCTTGCAGCCGAAAAAAAAATCTCCTCTTTGTTTTTCCCTTTTGCACCGTCGAAAAAACCCTCTACCAAATTCCTTTTCTCCTTGCACGAAAACCTAGGAACCACGTAAAAGCTATATATATAGCTGGTGTACATGGCTATCGGGTGGGCCTGCTGCAGACTTTGTGCGCGACTGTTCACACGGAAAACAACCAAATGCATCACGTGGTTGTGGCCCCCACTCACAATTCTCCACCTCGGCGAAGTTTTCTCAAAACTGAGCCGACACAAAAACAACCAAATGTCTCACTTGTTGCGTCCAGTACGAAGTGGAGTAAATTCCACGACAACAAACTCAATCCACAACAAATCAGGAATCCGAATGAGAGTCCAAAACAATCTCCCCTCATCAAAACCAACTAGTCCAACCGGCTGCATCGAAAAGACTGCCTACGTATCCTCTGGCCTAAGGAATCAAGTCTCACATAGTTCAGCCAAATGGACTCCAAAGGTCTCAACACCGAAAAATGTTCAAAAGCTCCAAACAATGATCAAACTTAACACCTGAAACAACTTTGGTTAATATATCCGCAGGGTTGTCCTTTGTGTGGATCTTCTACAATATGACATCACTGTCATCCAAAACATCACGAACAAAGTAAAATCTGACATCAATATGCTTCGTGCGCGCATGATAGACCTGGTTCTTTACCAAATAGATAGCCGACATGCTATCACAATACACCCGAATCGTCTACTGTGTAATCCCCAAGTCCTCCAACAATCCACGTAACCACAAAGCCTCCTTCACAACTTCAATCACTGCCGTATACTCCACCTTTATAGTAGAGAGAGCCATTGTAGACTGAAGTGTACATCTCCAACATACCGGTACTCCTGTCAATGTAAAAACATATCCTGAAGTAGACCGGCGCTTGTCAAGATCCCCAGCATAATCTGAATCCACATAGCTTATACAAGTCTGCCCATTCTTCACATTCTTCTGAAAAATCAAACCAACATCCACGGTACCTTTGATATACCATAGAATCCACTTCATGGCCTCCCAATGATCATTCCATGGGTCGTGTATGTACCTGGATACCATGCTCACGGCATGTGATAAATCTGACCTCGTACACATCATAGCATACATCAAGCTACCCACCGCACTGGTATATGAAATATTCGACATATATTCTCTGTCCTTAACTGAAACAGGTGACATATTAGCTAAAAGCTTGAAGTAGGGAGCCAATAGAGTACTCACTGCCTTTGCATTCCATCAAAGCTGAATTTCTTCAACATCTTCTGCAGATAACTCCTCTGTGTAAGCTTCAATCTTCCCTTTGCCCTGTCTCTCTCGATCTCCATACCTAATATCTTCTTCGCCTCTCCAAGATCTTTCATCTCAAACTCGGATGACAGCTACTTTTTTAACTTTCGAATAGCCGAAGAATTTCTAGAGGCAATAAGCATATCATCAACATGTAATAACAAATAGATGTAATCACCATCCTGTAGCTTGTGCATGTAAACACATGAGTCATATGAGCTCCTCGTATACCCTCGGCTAATCATAAAACAGTCGAATCTCTTGTACCATTGTCATGACGATTGTTTCAATCCATAAAAAGACCTCTTCAGCTTGCACACTAATTCCTCTTTTCATGCAGCTTTAAACCCCATAGGTTGTGTTATGTAGATCTCCTCATCTAAATCTCCGTATAGAAAGGTTGTCTTCACATCCATCTGGACCAAATTTAAATCCAGTTGTGTCACCAATTCTAACAGAATCCTAATCGATGAATGTTTTACAACAAGTGAGAATACCTCATTGTAATCAACGCCCTCAAGCTATGCATATTCCTTGGCAACCAATATGGCTTTGTACCGAATGTCCCCAATAGAAGATTCATCTTTCTTTGCATACACCCACTTGCATCCAACAATCTTCTTACCTTTAGGTAGCTGTGCAAGTTTTTAAGTGTCGTTCTTCTGAAGAGACTACATCTCCTCTTCCATAGCTTCCCTCCACCTGATCGAATCGGGACTAGCCTCTGCCTCCCCGAATGTAGAATGAACCATATCATCAACAACCTCCACTGATAATGCATATGCGACCATGACATCATTATATCTAGCTGGCCGATGAATCACCCTTCTCGGTCTATTTGCTACAATGGACTCCTGAGCATGACCCTGCTCCTGAGTCTCACCATCCACTGTATCATCTAACTGCCCAACTGTTATCTCATCTCCTTCCAGTATCATCTTTGTAGGAGCCTCAATGGATACAATACTATCTGGAGTGGGTAGAGTCACATCATCCTCCACTTGCTGCGATATCCTAACTATTTGGTCTTCCTCCACCTGTTGAGGGACTCGAGGCCTCATCATGTACGCTTCATCGAATGTGACCTCTCTGCTAATAATTATCTTCTTGTCCTATGGATTCCATAATTTGAAGCCTTTAACTCCTTCTCTAAAGCCCACAAAGACTGTTTTCTTCGCCCTCGGATTCAATTTATCATCACTGACATATTAATAAGATGGACACCTAAATATCCGAAACGACTCATAGTCACTAGCCACCGAACCAGACCAACACTCCATAGGAGTCTTCCCCTGTATCGCAGTGCACGGTAACCTATTCACGAGATGGCTCGCATAAACCAACGCCTCGGGCCAAAAGGATCTTGACAATCCACTATGTGAAATTATACATTGCACCTTTTCTAGCAAGGTACGATTCAACCTCTCAGCCACCCCGTTCTGTTGCGGTGTCTTACGAACTGTGAAGTATCGCCTAATGCCGTAATCCTGGTAAAACTACAGAAACAGATCACTCTTATACTCTCCTCCATTGTCCGAACGAAGAGTCTTCACCTTTCTACTTGTCTGCAGCTCAACTTTCTTCTTTCACTCCACAAAAATATTCAGAACCTCATGTTTATGCTTCATAGGGTATACCCAATTTCTTCTGAAATAATCGTCAATGAAAGTGACAATGTAGTTGGCCCCACCAAGTGATGTGTGCTTGAAAGAGCCCCAAACATCTGTGCGAATGTAGTCCAATATAGCTTGGGTATTGTGACTAGCGGTGCCAAACTTCACTCTCGTCTTCTTCCCAAGTACACAATGCTCATACAGCTCCATCTTGCAGGTCTTCACAGCTTTCAATAGACTCTGTTTCGCTAATACCTGTAGGGACTTATCACTAGTGTGTCCTAAACACATGTGTTATAAACCGATAGTGTCCTCCTCTGTAATGATAGAAGCTGTCAGATCCCCTGTAACTGTCTTGCCCTTCAAGTAGTATAAGTTATTTTTTCTGACACCTCGCATCATCATCATGGATCCCTTTGTGACCTTCAGAGTTGTATTCTTCAAGATCACCCGATAGCCAGCTGCCTCCAAAATTCCAAGTGAAATAATGTTCTTTGTTAACTACAACACGAACCTTACTTCCTTTAGCTCCCGAGTCACCCCGTCACACATGCGGATCCGAACTGTACCAATACCATCAATAGGGCATACGTAATCATTACCTATAAGTACAACATCCTCTCTTTCCAACTCCTTAAAGTTGGAGAACCAATCCCTCCTAGGGCAAATATGGTATGTAGCACCAGAATCCATCATCCACTCCGTAAAATTAGCGTAACAAACTGACGGTAATGCTGAGCATGAAAAGCCCGAAGAATCCATATCTGAATTGTCGTCACTAGCCTTGACAACATTTACTTCCGAAGCTTGTATAGTTTTCCTTTATTCTTCCTGGCTTTGTCCTTCAATTTTGGGCAGTCGATCTTTCAATGTCCATCTTCTTTACAAAAACGACATTGATTCCTACCAATATTCTTATGGCCACCTCTATTCTTCGATTTTGAGTGGTTGAACTGACGGCGATTTGGATCACGGCCTCGAACTGTTAATGCATCTCCCGATGCCTTCTCGGAGGGTTCACCATCACTCTTCCTCAACTCATAATTTACCAACGCTGAGGTCACCTCCTTATAACTAACAGTAGTTTTTCCATTGATCATAGTAAGAACGAACGTACCATAATCATCCTCCTGTAACGAACACAAAAGTAGCATCGCTTTGTCTTCATCCTCAACCATGATGTCCATATTTGACATATCTGAAAGTAGCTTCATGAAGTTGTTTACATGCTCCCTAATTGAAACTCCCTTCTTTTCATTGAACTGGTAAAACCTCTTCTTCAAGTGAAACCAATTTTCAATGCTTTTAGTAAGATACTTTTCATTGAGTGTTTCCCATAATTTCTTTGTCAACGTCTCGTTTATTACATCGTAAATTAGATCCGGCGTCAAGCATGACCTAACAACTCCACAAGCCCTACTGTTCATCTTCTTTTAAATCTTATCATCCATATCATCTGGTTTCTCTTTCAACTTAAGAGAATCCTCCAAATTTTGTGCATCCAACGCATCCATCACCTGGCACCTCCACAAACTAAAATTGATCTTGTCGTCGAACTTTAAAATATCAATCTTTGTATTATTGATGCTTAGACTTTGTATCGCCTTCGAAAGAGACAATCCTGATGTGCTTGTTTCACTCATGTTGTAGATCTAACTCTTCAAATAAGAATCCTTTAGTGAATCCTTCGAACAAGCCCCAAGTCAAAACCTGAGCTCTGATACCACTTGTTGTGCGCAGCGAAAATTTCGACAGCATTTCTGGTGCACAACAAGAGAGTAAGATCACAACTAAATCTCTGTTTCACAAAGGAAACAAGAATCGAAAGTAATATATCTCAACAAAATGGGATATACACTCTTCCTCTCATCAGTTCTAGGACTGACTTGTCGAGGGAACCTAACAAGCTATTACAAATCACAGCAAGATAAACTATTTTACGTGGTTCGGCAAGTTACCTACGTCCATGGGGCAAGGAGGGGGGGATTTACTATTAGAGAGAAAGAGAATACAAATAGGGTTAACAATCACACAAAGTCTCACAAATAAAACCCTCAAACAAACTCTCAAATATCACACAATTTCTCTCTCAAAAGGGATGCACAAACTCTCTCAAATTCGGCTCCAAAGAGTGCTCTCTATCTCCTCAATACAGCAGAAAAACCTCTGTCGTTTTCCCTTCTTTGCTTGCAGCCAAAAAAAATCTCCTCTTCGTTTTTCCCTTTTGCACCACCGAAAAAAACCTCTGCCAAATTCCTTTTCTCCTTGCACGAAAACTAGGACCACGTAAAAGCTATATATAGCTGGTGTACATGGCTATCGGGTGGGCCGGATGCAGTCTTTGTGCGCGACTATTCACACAGAAAACAACCAAATGCATCACATGGTTGTGGCCCCCACTCACAGTCGATTATCATTCATTAAAGAAAATAAATAAACACAAACACAAGTATAGAGTTGTGCCACAATGAAGGCTAGATAAACTCATACTCTTCAAGTCCCTTTGTGTTCGATGAACCTACCATCATAAAACAAATCTCATCTTATTGGAACAAAAAGGATTTGCATACAGATCCCACTTATGATGTATAAACCTTGACTTATGTTTTACTCCCACATATTAGTACTTATCCAAGTATATGGTTTGTGAAAATCTGAAATCAGAATCAATCTTCGCTTGCATCATGATCTAATTCCAGCTTTGCTCACTTGTTGATGATAAGAATTGAGCTTTTGGAGAAGAAGAGACTACTTTATTCAATGCATTGAAGTGTTTAAGTATAAGAGCAAAGGGAGAGGCTCTAGAATCCTAAGCGATGTGGGACTAAAATAAAGAAAAGCAAGATATTAGATACCCTAACTGCTACATTTAACAGATATCTTCTCCATTTGTAAACTAAAATAACGGTTCGCTCCATTGTTTGCGTAGAGAGAGTACATCATTTTGTAGGGAGTGCAGGCACTTGAAGGGGAGTGCTGTAACAATGTGCTAAACATCAACGCTTACCAAGAGGCACATGTATATACAAGAAAACTGTTTCCTCAACTCAGTTTCAGGTAACCAAGCAAAATCACCGTAAGATGGAATAAGAATTGTCGCAAAAAGCATGATGATCATGTGATCGTTTTCTTCTTGCTGAGGTAAGTTTGGGATGAAGCACACTGTATTTTCCATTAATGATGAACATGAGTCACTAACTCGAGACCTGACTGCATCAGGAGTTTTAGATCCAGAGGTGATGTTAAACCACTTGATTTTTCTCACTCTGAAGCTTGAACAAAGATACACATTTACAACAGGAGCAAGTTTTCGAAAGATTAGCGGAGAAAAGGCAGTACTTGTTGTAGACTCTTTACTGCATCATAAGCTATTGATTTGAGGATTGGAGAGGCTACTAAGAGTATATCATGCTCTTTGCTGATTCCATATGATTTTTCGAAGGACTAGGATGGTTATAACCCAGATTTTTTCTCAAATTATGTTGATTCAAGGCATATGCAATGATCAATTTCATGAAATTGATGCCGCAAATGAATATTTGTCTTCTACCAAGTGCATCAAAATTCCTTAAAGAAAGTAATTGACACCCACTATGTTGCTTTCAACTTCAATGTTTTCCTTCTCAAAAAAAAAATCACTCTAGAAAATGCAAAAAAAAGGAAAGGAAAATAAAGAGGGCGTACACAGTCATGGCTATCATCTCCACTTGTGATGTGAAGGAAACGGTACAAATTCTTCAGTGCATACAATTCTGACCACAAATCCTCAAGCCCAGACTCCTCTGCCATTATACCTATCATTAGTCCACGCATCAATTATATTTTTAGTAAAGAGTTCACAAAATTAGTGAACAAGACAACATTAGAAATTGGAAAATAATACAAAACAGAAAGAGGTTTGATCTGATCTGATTTTGCTCACTTACCATCTATTGTTGTCGCATTAGAAGGAGAGGCTTCCATATTGATGCGTTTGAAGCCGTAATTTTACCAATTTATTTCTGGAGTAAAAAAAATGGTGAGAAAGAGAAAGTTGTATGCAAACAGTTGAAGAACCGCCAACGGACGCCTCTTTTAAAAATTAGATTTGGGACGTTGATGGGCCTTTATGAATGGAATTCTCAACATTTGCGGCCCAATAATTTTTAAGATCAGCTATTCAAATTTAACGAAGACAGGAATATTATTATTTTAAAAATTATTAATTTTTCAGGTGATTAAAAAATTATTCTTAGTTAAGTCAATAGACTTAAAATGAGGAACCAAAAATTATTCTTAGTTAAGTCAATAGACTTAAAAACGAGAAACAAAATTTTCAAGGATTTCGGATCACTAATCCATGTAGCCTATGTCACCAAGATCAACATTTTAGAGTTTCCATTAGTTGCTTAACTTTTGACCCTTGACACATGATTTAAAACATGTTGAAATTCTTTGAATTTTTGTTTCTAAAGACGGTTGACAACAACCGTCGGGTTGGATTTTAAATTTAAGATTCTGAAATATAAATTTGTGTTGATAGTATTTGCATAGTAAATATTAAATATAATTAATTGTAGCCCAACTCAACTCCGGAAGAGTTAGAATCATATACTCCCTTTAAAAGCACGAGTTCGGGAAAAGCTTTCTGTAGACAAAAATACCCCTATAAAGTTTGAACTATCCTATCTATATTCAAATTCTAATTTTTAAATTAAATTTAATGATTTATTCTATGAGTTTGTTATGGTGGTTATATTTAAATATTTTGAAAAGTCCCAATTAATAATACTTCTTTATGCACGTAACACTATTAACAAATTTCCAATCTATAGCCCCGATTGAAGACTACCCAATAAACTAAAAATTATTCTAACTTTAATTATAATACTTTAATTATCAAGATTCTTATCTGTACACTCCTCAAACCTTTATACACAAGCCCCAATTAATAATACTTCTTTATGCACGTAACACTATTAACAAATTTCCTATCTGTAGTCCCCGATTGAAGACTCCCCAATAAACTAAAAATTATTCTAACTTTAATTATCAAGATTCTTATCTGTACACTCCTCAAACCTTTATACACAATATCCCCAACAAATTTGTGACTGAAATTCGTCCAGATTTTATAGTTTACTGTGAATAAATATGCAATCCACGAGTACAAAATTATCAGGATTATATATGTTTTAAATAATTGTAGCACTATTTAAATCCTAATAAAATCTAATTATGAATATTATCCTATCACATGCAATACCTCATGCCTATATATATACCAAGAAATTACACAATTTTCATAGTAACTTCATCTCCTTCAACATGTATGTTTCTTTTTATATTTCCATGATTATTCTTTAGAAATATTATGTATTTGATTTAATGGTGATACTTGTTTTACACTGTAATTACTTTTTATGGCAATTGATATATTTTTAAAATTTCTTCAATTTTCATGCTGAATTTAGAGGATTAAGGATTTCATTGTTGCAGGATCTCCCATCTATCAAGGTAAATCTTTATGTTTGATATTATTTTAATTTATATTTATTTGATTATATATTTTTTGATTAAACCGAAATAGAAAACATATACCTTTCCTCTCTTTTTTTAAAAATTGTTTACCTTTTTTTCTTTGCATGCGTTTATTTAGTTTCTATTTTTAGTTCCTTTTATATTTGTTTTGTCAATTCTACATCCCTTGCAAGTTCTTCTTCGGATATTCCACTACATATCCATATATGTAATCATATCTATGGATATTGATATTTAGTAACAATGTCTATATTCCAACATGCAGATGCACATCGTACACAGTAAAAAAAGTGTGTGTTTTCAAGTTCGTTCTCTATAATGGCCGTCTCTATATATCGGAACATGCAGATTTAAAGAAACGTTAAATGATTATTTGTTCTCTTTTAAGTAATTCTTTCCGCCTTCAGAAATCACAAAGTAAAAAAAATCACATTGTTGAAAATAAAAGGAAGAAATATTTTAATATTTGATAAGCTAAAACTCATTGAACATGCGAATTCATAAACACAATAAGATATGTCCAACTTTCCTTCATACAGTAACATTCTCAGATAACAGAAGGACATAAACCAAATAAAATCATTATATGAAGGAAAGTAAAAATAATGACCAGTTACAAAACCAAGAGCGAACATAAAATTATGAACATAAAATTTTCTCAATTCACTGAAACATGTAAAGGAGGTAGTTGCATAAAGTAGCAGTACAATCTTGATAGTAAATCATTACAAATCTCACCTACATAATCAAAAGTTTTAACACTAATAGCAACTAAATCCATTCGTATATCTGCTAGATACATGTAGGCTGTCTAAAAATCACACTAGATAGCTGATCCCCATCAAACACCGATGATGGAAGTTACAATCTGACGACTTTCAGAAGACTACAATTTGAAGACTTTCACGTAGATCGCTGAAGATTACAATCTGACGACCTTCACGACAACTGATGAAAGCTCTAATCAACAGCCTTCACAATCAACATCGGGAGTTACAATCTGACGACTCTCGCATATCAGAGAGCTAAAGCAAAGATTACAAAATGACGATCTTTGCAACGCTTTGACAGAAAGAGGCTACAAATCGACAGTCTCTTCAAACCAAGCTACGGAAGTCCTCCCCGCACACCAGCATCAAGACGCACCGCGTTCATAGCTACGAACGCAACCCAACGCAGCTCTATACCGCTGCCAAACGTAGCTTCACTCGCTGCCAGACGCAGCTCTAATCGCTACCAGATGCAGCTTCACTCGCTGCCAGACGCAGCTCTAATCGCTGCCAGACGCAGCTCCAACCGCTGCCAGACGCAGCTCCAACCGCCGCCTAACGCAGCTCTATACCGCTGCCAAACGCAGTCTCTAAGCGGTCAAACGCAGCTTCCAAGTTGCCAAACGCAGCTTCCAACCAGACGCTGCGTCCGAGCTTCCAGACGCTGCGTTTAAATGCAGAATTCATGCCAGAACGCGGATTTTGCGTTTGACTCGGTCAAACACGAGCTGAACGGTTTCAAAACTGTTTCACACGATCTGAGGGGATCACAACTCCACTCAGGAGTGATTTAAGGGGCGGGTTACATCCCATTAGCCCCACTTAGGAGCGAATTAAGGGGGTGGTTACACCCCTTAATCCTCTATAAATAACTAAGAAATCAGCTTAGTTAAGGGCTGGCTTTTTGATCCTGGGGCTAGCATTTTCGGATCTTTCTCCTTAACAGCAAAGAAGAGATCCTTGGATTGTCTAACCAATTACGGTTAAGATCAAACAAACTCATTCAGAGTTCTAAAACTTGTCACGCAAGTTCTCCACAACGTCAAATCGTGAGGAGGAGATCACGTTCCAGTGAAACAAGACGTCGGATCGTCAACGAGAAGCAATCTCGACGCGAGCATTCGAGGGAGGCATCTCATCGCCACCGTGAAGAACCCAGTTTTAAACAAAGGAGAAAATTAAATTTATTTTCTTCTCTTTTGTACCCCGGAATTCAAATTGTAATCGAGAGTTGAGAGAGTTGTAATCATCTTTTTTCTAAGCAGTTAGAGAGAATAAATCAAATACAATTCTTTTACTAGTTTCTTGTTACAAAATTTCCAACAAACAATACAAGTCAAAAATTTTATTGTCTTGCTTTCTACAAGGTTGTTTACTCCCTTAAAACTTTCCATCCTGTGATGAACTGAGTAGATTGACAAACATTAGACAAAACAGCATAGAAGATAAGAATCATGTGGCTGAGGTAGAAGAAATCAAAAATAGGAATGTCTTCAATTATGAAGTTAACAGGAACCACAAAATAAGTACTTATAAGAATCAGATATGTATCTGTCGTTCCCAGTATCCACTGCCCATCATAAGTAACATCCACATGAGTAATTGGTGCCCCAAGCCATGGAAATGCAGTCTTGTCCATCCTCATAGAACTCTTCGAATACAGTAGAATCTTCCCATCGAGTGAGCCCACTACAATTGATCCATCACCGGCTGACGCAAAGCACTAAAAATTTGTACCTCTGGAAAATTGATGCCCCTGTGTCCATTCTAATACTGGGGAGCTTGCAAGGTTCTGAACAACTCCCCTCTTATCTCTCATATCTCACCAACACAGCCTACTATCATCCAAACCCAAGAATGTAGATTCTGAAGAATCCAACTGTGGCCTTTTACTGTCATTTGCAATATCCCTCAGTGTTATATCAGCCACATCCTTCTCAAATTTCCACTCTGTCACAATCTCTCCTGTTTTGACATCAAGCTGATGAACTCCAGTGGAATGCTCCAGCCTCTCCTAATTACCCGGGTTCATCAACAACATATTCGACTCCGCCTTCATCAAGAGAGCTTTTTTATGTATCTGTTAGTTTAAATGTTTGTGTCATCTATCATCTATAACATCTACCTATTTCTAAATCTTTTGTGTCTATTTATTCTGAGATAGCTAACTGAATCGTAAAGTGTTATGAATTAAAATATTTGCTTAGTCCTAAGCATGAGTCCGTAATAACAGATTATTATAACTATCATAACTATCAGAACTTAGCATTATCTCTAAATCAAACCCTAATGAATCCTAATGAATAAAAACACAATTGCTTTTGTAAGCAGACAAAACCAAGCACCTTCACTCGAAAAATAATTGCATATAGACTTGTCAAAGAATCCTAACCCTAATGAAAAAAAAAACACAATTGCTTTTGTAAGCAGACAAAATTAAGCACCTTCACTCGAAAAAGATATTAATTTTATAATTACAATACCATTGTTCTACCCAGTTGCATTCAGGATCAATGCACTCAGCTCTAGCAGAAGTTGGTGAAGCAAATTTTATAACATGAAACAAATAGAACAGAGGTTATGAACGAGTTTAAAAGGAGAAATGAAACATGATGACCAGTGCTAGAGTCTAACAATAAGTGTTATCACCTGTTTCAAAGTAAGCTATAAAGTCATTCTTTAAGAGAAAAAATTCCCTCAAATAAGAAATATCTCACTAATTCCAGCATAGTGGTCTTAAGACCATTTAGAAATACAAGAAGCCACGAGAAGAACCAAAATTACTGCAGCAAAATTTGGCTGGATTTCATAAAAAACAGAAGAAAGGATGCATTTGAAGGACAAAATTTGGCTCCCAGATTCTCCTCAAGATCAACATTATTTGTCGGACTGGAGGAAGTTCATCTCCCTTTGATATGCGGCCAAATAATTTAAAAAAAAAGAATTCAGTCACAAATGTTCAATCCCGCTAGAGAGAAAGATAAATAGAAACAATCAGAAAGTTAGAACAAAAAAGTAATCAAGCTCAATAAGCCACAAAAAGTTTCAGATTCAGCCATATTGATTTTAAGAAAACTACATGCAAATAAACAAAAATTCTCAACAGAAAGCTTATCCTAAAAATCAAACAAAATTCATCAGAAGAACCTAAAATTTTCTAATGGTGAACTTAAACATAGATTCAAAAGTGAACCTTATATCATATACCCTCAACCTCAGAAAGCAAATCCTTTCCAACATATACCAATCCCTTCAAGAAACCAAATTAATAGCTGGAGATGTGCCCTAAATATGTGCAATTTAAAACAAAATCAGAAGATTAACCTAATTTCCCTCAAATTCTATCTTTGACCCCAAATCTCCCATCTAAACCTACTTCGCCAAACAAAGGAAGCCAATCTACATCGGGCACTCCCTTGACTCTGAGCGTTGAGAGTGAAAGATGGAAGATTTATTAGGATCCCTTTTGTATTTTAGATTTGCAGAAAGAGCATTCTTGGTGTAGGTGTGTGTTGTCTCAGTGTCCTGGTCTATGAAATCCAGGTGCGGAAACGGAAGGCACCCACTGTTTACGAATATTGTGGGCTTTGAAACTTCTAGATTAGAGCTAATACAGTGTTTTAACTACTAAGCAATCAAATTGTTTTTACTTATAGTAAATTGTTTTATTAGTAAACTTCAATATAAGCTCTTCTTAATTTAACCACTAATTTTTTATTTTAATTGTGACCATGATTATAGTTGATCATTTACTATTGAAAATTTATGGAAATTTACGGTAATTTGTCTAACTATCTGCATTGCTCATAGTTTGTATATTTTATTAAAATTATTTATTAAATTGTTAAGCTATTAATAGTTTATATAGGATTAGGATAGGATATAATTTTAATATTGTTTTCTTAGTTTCTGACACATATTTTTTTACCTACAGGATAATACCATCTCAATTCTAATTTCATATTCAAGATTTATTCCATAATTACGAGTATCTAGTTAGTAAAGAATATCAATAATTTTTATATTTTAATTGTAATTATGATTATAGTTGATCGTTTACTATTGAATTTTTATGAAAATTTACGCTAATTTGTTTAACTATCTGCATTCCTCATATGTTTTCATAAATTAATGGTCATATGACATATTATTTTCTTTTGTAGAAATTTATTCTCTGGTTTTTGGATAACATAACTACTATACAACACTTTCTCGCCTAAAATGGCTTCAAGCCAAGGTTTGCATTAAACTCAATAATAAATTTTATATATATATATATATATATATATATATATATAT
>BQKN01062494.1:43537-68137 GCA_022839385.1 Asparagus kiusianus
TTTTTTGAGGAAACTAATCTTCTTAATTAATTCTATAATAGATTCACGTATCTGATAAAGAATAAACACTCCCTAAATTATTAAACATTATTATGACCATCTAAAGCCCTTTTATCGCAATGAGAATGCTAATAATGAAATTCAAGAGAGCTCAAAACAGCACTCTATAATAATTTCTTAACACGGTAAAAGTCATGCTAATATTTAGTGTGAAATTCCTAATTAAAAAGGAACCACATGTCCCAGAACTTTGACAGCAGATGGCAGGTAGCAACCTATAATTTTGGTCATGTAATCCAAGTGACAAAAGGATCTTCAGAAAGATGTTAAGTTTGTATGGTTAACCACAGGGAGTAGACACAACTCCGAGGCATGCACAAGTGGAAAAAGTATGAATTTTCCAAATTTAAGTCATAACTCATAAGTCATAATGGATGGTACAAGTCTCGCTAAATTATAAACAAATGATAGGTGGAGAAAAGTTGGTACCAGCAACGCTGTTTAACATCTGAAGTAAACAATGCTGCTGAAAAGATGGAAAATATCCTACGCCCCATCCCTTCAAATCAATTTGCATTAGATGCTGAACTTGTGTACGTGGTCGCCCATTTCGTGATTTTAGGGGAAAGATGTTGAATCCACCACCTGAAACGCAGAAATAAGAAAATACTATTTAAAGAAACTGAACATAATAAGTTGATAACTATCTTTCTACATTAAAAATTCATGCAAAATGTAAGCATGAATAAAGAGAAATGATGGGTTATATACTTTCAATATGAGCTCTCACAAATCCTGGCTGTGGACCACAGTTTGGATGCTCCCTGGACTGAAACAACACAACTGCACGATGACAACATATATCTGCCAGTATTAGACAATAAAGCCACTGGAAAATAATATATAAAATCGAATGCTCACCATAACTTCCATCATCATTGCGCCGCCAGTAGCGCACATAACATAGATCACGTGGCCAAACAAATCTGCACAAGCAATTAAATTTGAAAAAGGCTTGTTCACTGTAGGAATAGGAAATGTAAACAAATAAAGAGATCTGCATGCTGCAAATAGATCCCAAGGCATGTACCACGTGCAAAAAGACATTCAGATCATCAAATGTGTCATAAACAAGATTCTAGGGTGAGCTCCACACTGTAGTGACCAAAAGCATGGATGATCTTTTAGATTTTTTTATGGTATTCAAAAGGAGATAGCCACATTTAAATGTAATCTCTTCATCAAAAAGAATATATAACAATGGTTCTGGTAGATGTGCTTTACCACACTCGTATAAACCAAAATTAAGGCATCTCATTTTAATTATATTAAGGATTTTTTCCTTTGAAACCACCTTAAAAATAAAGTAATTCTACAGGAACCACCTTTGAATTTCAATTTATACATAAACCATTTTAAAGTGGGTTTTTGATGCAATCAAGCACCTCTCACTCAAATTTTCATTAAAATATAAAATTAAAATTAAAATTTTCACGTTCAAGGTGTATGACTTGTATCCTAACTAAACCTAAACATTAACATAATGGATCGTGTGCCTTGAATGTGAGTTTTTAAGGGTATTTTTGGGTTTTTAGTGAAAAGTTTGATTGAGAGGTGGTTGACTACAACACAAACCCACTCTAAAGGTGCTCTGTTTATAAATTGAAATCCAAAGGCGGTTCTTGTAGAATTACTCTATTTTTAAAGTGGTTTCTAGGGGGGGAAAGCCTTGTATTAAAGTTAAACCCACAGACAGTAAATTCCTTGTCTTCAAACTCTTATCAAAGCATAGGGACCCTACATAGATCCAATCTTATTTCCAGGCCAATTTGTTAAAATTAAGCTAGACTTCATCATGACATAGAAATAAAAAATGTAGGTTTAACTCTGCAGCCATCACCCACAAATGACTTAAGGGTCTTAAATGACTATGAAATATATAAGGACTTTATGGAATATATAAGGGCTTAGTAACTAAATTTGACCCCCTCAAACAGAATAAAGGTCATATGACCAATCAGATCCTCATTCAGAGGCATTCTGCAGCAGGCTGCAGATCATTATTTGAATCAGTATTTAGCATAATACCGTGGTAGACTGCAGTGAAGAAAGAAGATGCAGCTTAAAGGTAGTAGGAGCACTAGTAGACTAGCAAACGTAGAGTGCATCATTTCTAGGAGATTGAAGGGAAAGACTCAACAATATGATCAGGACTCTGACAAAGGCAACAGAAAACAAGTAGAAAAGAGTAACAAGCACAACTGAAAACAACAATGCGAGGAATAGAACCCAGAACAAGGAGAAAACACATACATGACATATCTTTGCTCGGAATGGAATTATACCAAAATGGTGGGGAGTGTTGGTGATGTCCAACGTTTGCATTGTTCTAGAGTGCTACGATGTGTATATTGTAAAAGGTAATAACAGAACGAAGAAGAAGGAACAAAATTGGTAGGCTCAGAACAGAAAGTTGTAAGAAATAACCATAGATAGGAAAAATGGATTAAATTTTTGTAGCCCCAAAGAAGAAAATCCTACCTAAGCTAACACTCATAGGAAAGGCTAATTTGGTCAACACCTAACTTGAAGATGGTGAACAGACTTCAAGGAGACAATTGAATTAAATTAAGGCATTGATGGAAAATATCCGAAAGTTCATAAGGTTCCACTCTATCAGGACATATATGTGAAAGTTCATAAGGTTCCACTCCATGAGGACAATTACAAGATTTGCATCATCAATGTGAGACAAGTTATCAGGAGATTCAGGACAATTAATAGCTATAATTGCTTCCAAGGACACAATTAACAAGTGGAACTTAAGCGCCATCATAGCCAAGGGCTACACAAACTTTCATGGCAGCTTAAAGTACAGGGACAAACACAACCCAAGAATTAAAATGGTCAAAAAAAATAAACAAGAGAAAAGGAAGAACAGGGATGTACGCTTAAATGAAAGACAAAAGGCAAAGACGATAAAAGGAGAAGCAATGACTTATGACAATTGTATGAGAATATAAAGGAAGAGCACAAGAGTTCTTAAAAAGTAAGGGAAACAAAAGATTGAAGCATTTCCTGGTCGCAGGAAGCAAGTTCGTCGAACTTTGACCCAAAATTAGAGAAGTTTATAAGTTTGAGAGCTGTAAACATTATTTTTCAAAAATAGGATGACGTATAAGCAAGAAAACTGGAGAAGTTGGAAGTTGGGATGGAAGAATAGAGAATTTCTATCTGAGTGGAACAGCGTGTCTGTGTGGTATTTAAAACAACGCCGGTGCTAATAAAACCCAATAAAAGAAGTTGCATGCCTTAGTCGTGGCAGTTGAGGTTTCTTTCTTTCTTTTCTTTTTTCTGTCTGCAAGAGAGTGTGTGCGCTGGGGGGTGGGAGTGAGGGGGTGTTTGGCCCTTCAGAAATGGGTAGGTATCAGCAACCTCCAAACCAACCTTTATAGAAACTGCTGATGCTCCCTTCATGTTATGGTGAAACTAAATATTATTGAGATTTCCCACACCAATCACCAAAGGTGCAAATTCTCATGTATGGATGTATATTAAATATCCATCTGTACTAAGATTATAATGTGAAGCTAAGTTGCATGGAAACGGGCACGAGTACTGGTACGGGTTCCGGTGCGGGTACGGGATACGACAAAACTGTAAAATGTAGGGTACGGGGACACGACTACATATATATATTGAATTAATACTGTACATAAGATAATTTTTCCCCTTCATGTGTCATTTATTAAAATTCCGATCACATTTTTGAGTTTCTTTTATCATATTGATTATCGTGAATTGTAAACTACTCATTTTTTTTACTAGACATCTAAACGACCCATTAACTATATAGTTTTAAACTTGGGTATGGACTGAAACGAATCCGATCCGTATCTCATTAGTTAAAAAAGACGGATGTGAAGTGTAAGCTCTACGTCCAGGAAGTCTTTGACAAGTGTTTTAAATTAACACATATATCGTATAATTGAGTACATGTTGTAATAAATGCATGCATATATTCAAGAAGTGTCTATGAAGTTTGGGTACGGGAAAGTGTCGGGTACATGTCCGGTACGGGTACGGCTTCATTAGAAGTATCCGAGTAACATAGATGTGAAGCAATAAAATGTGAAAGGTAAGAATGGTCATGAAAACATGTTCAACCAGCAGTATATAGGCGAAGGAAAAACAGTTTTGATCCTATCCCATATTTAAATGCTCAAAATGGAAAAATAAATCAATTTATTTCTCTCAATGTTTTGCACTATCAACACTAACAGTTACATGTCTTGGGTTGTTATGGGTTGTTAATCAATGCTAGCCAGTCTCTAGTAGTTTCCAGTTAGCCTTTTAGTTGACAGAACATGATCTGTGGCCAGAGTCCATTAAAGAATATTAACATCAGGTAAAATCATGTTCCATGATGTGTCACTTGGGGGGGGGGGGTTATTGGTTGGGACAAGTTTGGGCTATGTGGGATAATTGTTCCAATGGAACAATTTTATCTCTTTGGAATATTTTGAGTGGTGTAAAGTGGGACAATTTAGGATAATTGGATAATTTGAAGCTTCGATTTGACAATTCATGTGGGATAATTGATGTTGTGACACCTTATTAAAGTACAATATTTATCTATCAATTAAGTCTAAATTAATTTACCTAATTGGTTTAGTATGTTATTTGGTATGTTATTATAATGTAATACATTATTTTACTTTATACTAAACTATAATATATTATATTATAATTACTAATTAATTATAACTATATTTAATGTTATTAATTAATTTAATATAATATATTATAATAAAATGATATATTATGCAATAATTGATATAATATACAAACAATATATTTAATATAATATTTCAATAAAATAATATTTAATCAAATATTATAACATTTTGTTTAATTCAATATAATATTATTTAAAATATTATATTATTAGAATATAATGTTTTATTTTATTTTATGATAATTACTATAATTTAAATAGAATAATTGATGACATGGCTCCTTATTAAATTATAATATTTATAATAATCATAATATACTATTAATAAGTTCAATATTATTAATTAAAAATATTATTAAATAATATTTTATATTATATTAATTTTATATATATTATCATACTTTAATATATAGTAATTTATTATAATTTTTATAGTGGTAAAAAATATTATTTAATATTATAACTACCATAATATTGACAATATATTTAAGACTATTAATTAATATAATAAAGTATAATAGAAAATAGTAAATTATTATATAATAAATTATATTATAATATAATCAATATATTATTATATTAAATATATAAACAATATATTATAATACAATATTTTATATCATAAAAATACTACAATAATATTTTTATTCTTACTAATAAAATATATACTAAATAATATAAAGTAATATTATAATAATATAATACTAATATTATAATATATGAAATATTATTAACCAATATGTAATAATGATATATAATAATCTTATATTAGATAATATTATATAATATTTTATTATCTTACGTTATAATAGAATTTTATAATATAATATAATTAAGATATATTATATATTATAATACAATTAACATATATTAGATATTTAATAAATTAGTGCTTCAAAATTATCCCACTTTTCTCATGATTGTCCCAAAGTTAAGAATGGGGTAATTTTGGAGGTTGGGACAAAAAAGTTTGTACAGAAGCGGGATAATTTTGAGAAAAGTGGGGGTAATTGTCCCAATGAATAACACCTTAAAATGAAATCCCAATCTCATTGTCCCAATAAATAACACCATAAAGTAAAGTCCCAAAAATTATCTCACTTACCCCAAATTTACACCAACCAATAACCCCCCTTAGTGAACGGCTATATATTTATATCGCCACTCTTTACTCTTATGATTAGAGATGCATTGAAGACATCACACGGTTGATGTTAGCATATTTAAAAGACCTTTAGGAATAAAATGGGTATACAGAATAAATTGAAGGTAAAATATGGTTTACACTAGTATGACATTCTATATGACATTCTAAAAGTTGCAATTTCAGGTGAACGCATGGATTACTTTAATCAACAGGTTCTTATTAAACTAAATGTTATCAATTCCAATTACTTCCGTGAAACTCAATTCCATATTAGAAAATTACATGGAGAACCAGTCTAGCTGCAGCCTGTGGTATAGAATAGCAGTGTGTCCGTCTACCTCCTCGACTAAGCTCCCATACTGAAAGCTGCAATCCCACCTGCAACAAAAGCGTGAAAAGACAAGTAAGCAATTTACAAGACTAATAAATAAGAATCATTCATATAGAAAAATCTTACTCAAAACGTGTTCCATCCATTCCCATTACAAGCTCAAATATAGCTTCACATGAGGCCTCAACTACACCAACAGCCTTCATTGCTCTACTACAGCTTCTTGGCTGCTTGACACACGTATATAGATTGTGGAATCAGAAAAGCCACTAATAATATCTAGCAAATGCAAGTATATAAAGTGGTAGTCACAACATACAAGGTAGTCAACTTCGACAAGCTCTTCGAAGATACGAAGTCCTGTAGTAGGTTAAAAATCAGAGATCAGTTTTTATATATGGACAACATTAAGAAACCTTACTGGATACAAATATGTGTATGTGGGCATACACATGCATCTTTGAGAGAAATTAGACTAAATGAAATCATACCATTCTGGCATCTAACTAAACGCCAGTGCTTTCTAGAGAAAAGTTGATCGGAGGAGGTCTCGTTAGTTATCCAGGAATCCTGCTCCTGCGTCCAGTCAAGTACTGACTCAGGAGGACCTGCCAGTGGAGAAAAGCACAATCACCCACTGCGGTCACTAAACTACCTAATAAAAGAACATTGACTATAAAAATTGTAATAAGAACAATCTTTATGACCATTTCCTATCGTTGTCCTCCGCATTAATGCTCGGTGACTCTCTTCTTCATCTTCAGGACTGCACCTACAGAAATATTTTCAAGTACGTCAAAGACATAGAGTGAAATCAGGACAGCATGCACTGGGAAATAACTGCTTTTTTATATTAGGTGAATGGATATAATATACATTAATCAAAAAAGAATGTGGAACTGAAAACTGAAGCTCAAAACATAGGCATTGGAAGCAGAAATGAACAGCAGTACCAACTATTACAGAAAGTATACAGAAAGTATGCTATGTGCACTAGAAAATATGGGTGCACATAGCATAATCTCCAAGATGCCAGACACATCACTGAGTTGTGATACCACTTATTACCGAGGCAATACGAAGTTATGTTGAATAATTATAGATAATCAAAAGTTTGCTCCATCAAAGTCTACTGAGAGTTTAGATTTGTTCGATATAATAGCCAACACTCGTAGTATGATCAGCCCCCAACTATGACGCCTCAAGATCTAACCTCAATGCATCCTTGTGAATAACACGATATCACAGGGAACCATGATAGGAATATACTTTGCAAGGGGATATAGCAACATATATTCACAACAAAACTTCTACTAACATATTCATATGTTTAGTGTCTGAGTGTGTAAAGCAGAAATGTATGTTTGCATGTGCGCGTAGACAAGCTGCTTGATGCAAATCAAGCATGTGCCCCAAGTCCTGGCAAATTAACAACATCAATATTTTAAAAAACTGCAAACATCAATGTCAAAAATGATCATTTAAAAGAAGGAGCAAAAAATATTGACATGGAGGGAAAAAATATGAACAGGAATACCAGTAATCATCAAATATTATAGAATTTTACCAGCAGAAAAGAATGGAACAAAAAAGCAAACACTTAGCATTCAAAAATCTCCAACCAAGATGACACTGAAAATCTCCAACAAAATCAACTTTTTATCATTCTATTGTCATCAAAAATAATATCCTAAGAAACTTTGTATCATTCTGTTGTCATCAAAAATAATATCCTAAAGCAGTCAGTGACTTACAGACTTTCACGGTCAGAGGAAGAAGCATTTCTTCCATTATCAGTCCCAGATTTATACTGAAATGAAGCATAGACCTTATTGCCATTAGCTGGCAATGAACCTTGTTGCTGCACTAAACAGAGGAATCATTAGCAGTTATACTAATACATTTGGCTCTCAAAAAGTAGCTGGAGCCATCACAAGCAATGATCAGTAATTGATAATATAGCTCATAGGCAGCATCAAAAGTTCAAATGAAAATAACGTCCGCATGACCAGGCTACATGAAGACATACTAGAGAAAACAGTGAGCACCAATCCCTCAAATGCACACGATACAAATATACGAGTGTTCAAAACATGCTACTAAGATAGGTGGTGCTGACAGGAGGTCCAACTCAAATCACACAAGACACTAAGCACACGCATGCATGCACGCAGACAAGTGTATACGCACAGAATATACACAAACGGACTCGAGGTCAAACTTCTAATTTACTCCCAAAGAAAGTGTTAACAACTTCATGGCAAATATGGAAGACATTTTATTTCTGACTCTTCAATTGATTGTCTCATATCCTCATGGAAAATAGGGGTAATTGATGTACTTAACTTTTCTTTTAGGGAATGAGAAGTATGTACACCACAGAGAATAAGTAATAGGAATACACATCTTCTAATATTTGAAAGTCATACTGACATGCACGGGCGCACCTTTTATTATATCTTCCAAATACCTAAGGACGATTATCTCATTGAATCATAAATGCTTCACACACACAAACACCCACAGCCACACACATATGGGATTGATTGTTGTGAGGTGGTGGCTCATTAGCAAAAGGAGCTACCAAGTGATGAAATGGTTAGGTCCAAACCTTTTAACATGACAATTAGGATGGGCCTCATCACATGTGCATCTCTTGGTAGCTCATTTTGCAAAATGAGCCGTCACCTCATACTAAATATATATATATATATATATATAAGAATAATGAGTATGCTTGATAGTGAGGTGGCCACTTCTCATCCACTCGTTCAATGGATGAGTAAATAAGTGAGGACCATTTTTAAGTGGATACCTTTAAATGTGTGGATGGGAATAAGCAAACTCACTACCAGGCATCAAATTTGTGCTCGGTAGCAAGCATACTCATTGTTCTCTCTGAGTAAATAATGGGGACAAATTTTCAAGTGGACGCCTTTAAATGTGCGGACGGGAATAAGTAACCTCACTAACAAGCACCAAGATTGTGCTTGCTGCTTGCTATCATGCATTCTCTCCCCCACCACCTCCCTCTATACACACACACATTCCTAGAGAATAACTAGCATTCTCTCTCTCTCTCTCTCTCTCTCTCTCTCTCTCTCTCTCTCTATATATATATATATATATATATATATATATATATATATATATATATACGCACACATATTCTGAGAGAATAACTAGCTCTCTCTATACACACACATATATTCCCAAAGAATAACTAGCTTGGTTATGCCCCCTTCCGAAACTATACTGTCCCATCAATTTACTTGATCCACTCCATTCATGTTGATCTATAAGTTTTGGATGATATATAAATAAAAAATTAAGCATATTAGGTTATAGTTATTTATTGATAAAGTGATTATCAAATTACCAGTTTCATGACAATACAACTGAAGAGACAACGAAAAAAACATGTCTTCGAAGTATTGAAACATCATGATTTTTTGTTTATATATGGTTTGAAACATTTAGATCATGATGAATACGGTGGATCATCTATTGGAATAGTCTAACCTATGCATCAAGAGGTCTCTCTTGTTGTATTGGTAGGAAACTATTGATTTTTGTGACCAGTTGATGCATGTGTAATATATGCTCAACATATATAATTTTTTACTTGTAGACCTTTTAAGATGTGTACATCATGATGAACGGACTTAATAATCCAATTTCATTGCATAATATACATTTTCACAAAGTGGGCATAACTAAACTAGTCACGCCCTAGGAATAAAAAAGCCCTCATATATATACATATATACATATAATTATAGACACACACAAACACAACAAATCTTTCCTCCATTAGATTAGTTATGAGAATCATGTTGACGTGTGATACACATTAATGCTACCTTCGAAATATTTGTCTTGATATGCATCACATACCAGCACGAATCTCAAAGCAAATCAAATGGATAAAAAAATCGGTGGACAAGAGCTTATATCTAGGGGTAGTAAGCAAGGTTTTAAATATCGACCGACATGTCGGACATGTCGGCCGACATGTGGTTTGAGGGCTTGACCGACACGACATGGACGTTTTCAACTCGTATGTCGGCTTTCAGGGCCAAATCAAACATATCAGGGTCATATCGGGCATATCGGTCTATTTTTTAGCTTTGAAAAATCGGCCGATATTGTATTTTTTTAAGATCTGTTTTTTGTTATCGGGTTTGGGTTTAGTGATAAATACTCAAATCCGTTTGACCCGTTCTCATGTTTAAGGGTTTCTTATGAACCCGATAGAAAGAATTTATGAACCCAAATCCATATATTATTTACTTTTTTTATATGTTTAGTCTATAGAATTTATAAAGTATGCTTATATTGAATTTATGAATGCTTAGATTACATTTAGGACATGATATTATACATATGCGCACTATCTGATATGACAATCCGATATTTAGTTAATATCCCCCGATATATCCCCGATTTCCGCTATCTGACATGGATTTCAGCCATCCGACATGAACTCGGCATCCGACATTTAAAACCTTGGTAGTAAGCGATCGAATCGAATCGAATCCTAAGGTGTTCGTATTTGTATTTGTTTAAAATTATCGGATTCGAATGTGGGCTCTAATATTCATATATCTAGTTTTTCGAATTCAAACTCGAATACTTGGTATTTGATAAATATTCATGAATATTCACGAATACTTATCGAATATCAAAGTGTATTTATTCCACTAAAGAATTTGATTTTCAAATAGTATTAAAATTCATAAATAAAATTTATTCCTTTATAATATATGATGTATATATATATGTAAATTAAATTTTTAATTAGAAAATAGATTTAAGATTATTTAAGTTTTAAAAATCAGTATATAAAACTTAAATAGAAATGGTATGTGGGTTAAAAATATGACATCATATGTGCAATAATACAAGTAATAAGTTGTGATTAAATTTTAAACGAATATTAAATAGACAAACGAATTGAATATACATCTGGTTAAATTCTATTTATTAGTAAACTCGAATACTAAAAAATATTTGTTTAGTGGTAAATGAACTACCGAATCGAATATGTCCGAATACTTATTCGAACAATTATCGAACTATTTTTGTTACTTATTTGGTTCATTACCACCCCTATTTCTATGCGGATAAGTTTACAAGAGCTTTACTCTCTCTATATATGTATATATAATCTAGGTGGAATGCACGTGCATTACACGTGGTCAAATATTTTAATTATTTCTTTTAAGTTTATAAATTCACTATAATTGCATTGTGGACATAATTAATCTATAGGTTGAATTTGTTTTGTTTGCAAAAAAATGAGAAAGTTAATCAAAAAGAAAGAAATTAAATTTAGGAGAAATAGTATAAAGAAATTTAGAGTGTACATATAATAATACATGAATTTAAGGGTGAAATGAGTAGAAATTATCCACCAAATCCATGTTATCAAGGTTGATGATCGGTTGACTGATTCCTAGTTATTAGCGTAGCTATCACCTCAATAAATTGTTTTAATTAAGTGACACCTATACATATGCATTAATATATTTATTAATGTATATAATTTATTAATAAATACACGGGCATCAGCATGTAGGGGGTTTTATAACAATCCCTTAAATCATTAGTATTTTGTTATTAGTCCCTCGAATCTTTATATTCTAATATTAGTCACTTAAATTATAGAAATATGTTGATATTAGTTTCTGTGGTTAATTGGGATTATAAATAATGGAGAATATTCTGTTATGTTTAACTTTTTTAGGAAATTTTTAATTATGCCCTCACTCCTAGTAATAATACCCCATATCGCTAATCTCAAGAAACCCAATAAAAGACCCCACCCAAACCCGTTTTTAGAACCTATATTCTCCAATAACCCAATAACACAATGAAACTAGCTTCTTTAGTGGTTCTTTGAGAGAGAGAGACTATTTAATGGGTGAATTAAATGGTGGAGAGCATTTTGGTAGCTAAATAACCATGGTTAATCTAGACCTAAAAACGATTAATGATTTCGAATAGTAAACATAACAGAGCGACTAATGTCTACATTTTTTTTCAAGTTGAGGAAGTAATATCAAAATATGCATATTTAAGGGAGTAATTTAAAAATACTAATGATTTAAGAGACAAATTTTAAAAAAAATATTGGTATACTTATTAATTTAAATAATTTATGAATAAATGGATACATGATTGCCCTCGTTGCAAAAGCTATTCAGTATATGATAATCATAAATGAGTTCTAAATTCTAATGTTGTTCCTTCTTGAGCTTTTTCATCAAATTTCATGATATTTTCTTGTCGCTTAGATTCACCCTACTTGACCAAATTTTATGAAGTTTCAAGAATCTTTTTCTAAATTAATAAAATTTTAGGGGTCTATTGAAGTTTCATGGTTATTTCTTCCATTAATTTCTTTAAATTTCTAGTGTTTTGTTAAATTAAGGAATTTTGTGTAAAAATTTGAAATGTTTGTAATAATGAAATTGTTTGCAAATTTTGTAAAATCTGAGTTTTTCTAAAAATTTCTAAAATCTACGATATTTTTTTCAAAAAATGTAATATTTTACAATCTTTAGGGTTTCGCTAGTTCTATGAACTCTTTCACAAAATATACAAGTTCTGAAAGTACTTTGGTTATTTCTCCTCAGTTTGTAAGTTGATTTTGTTATTCAATTATGAAAGTCATTTGGGTATTTATATAAGTTGGATAAGTATTATGGATTTTAGAATCATATTAAAGATATTTCTATTAATTAGGATAATTAATTTTGTACAAATTCATAAAATCTAGAATTTTTTTACAGATTTTGTAATATCCGGGATTTTTCTGCAAAATTTTCAATAGTTTAAAGCATTTTGGGGTTCGACACAAAATGTATAATTTTTTAATGTCTTTGGGTATTTCTATTAATTTTGTAGGTTTTCTTTTAAAACAATTGCACGTCTCACTCTAATTGGAGTTTTTAACTCCTTATGGATTTAGCTCGTCTCCTTTAGGCTTTTAAGCAATGGCCCAGGTGTTTGAGCTTCATTTCATAATCAAGAAATGTATGGTGGAGATGCATGCTAGATTTCTTGAGAAACGTTGACAAATTACTATTTTTTTGAAGCCTATAAAGAACTGTCACTTGAGCATTTCATACTTATACGTGAATTGCAATACAGGCCTAAGGAAGAAGATGAAAAAGGCTACTAGTATTTGATGAAAGAATATGGTAATTCTGAAGGATTATAGCAGGATGTCTCCTTCCTCCTCCTTAATTCTCGGATTGATCGTAGGCTATCTGGCGTGACTCCAACCAAAGAAATGATCAGGGTTGAAGTCGAGACACTTAGTAAGACATTGTACGACAATTATTTTGGTTATCAATCGAATGGAGAAGCTTCCAATAGAGATAATTTCTATGAAGACGGAGACAAGTCCTATGACAAATTATATGAAAATGTTACAAAAATGACAAATAAGCAGAAGAAGACACTACCCATAGACATGTTGTCAATGTTGAGTTCTATGAAGATGAAGACAAGTTCCACGATGAGTTTGGTGTAGAAGACAAAGAAGATGAAGAAAAAGAAGAAGATGATGATGCAGCTGCTGCAGCAGACCAAGAGGATGTCTGATTGATGATTGGTCGTTTGTTTTGTGTTTGGAGTGCATGTTTTGCACTGTTTTAGATTTGGTGTTCCTTGCATATATAATAGGTATCCTTGTCATATGAGAGGATTCCCTCATATGACAATGATGCAGCTCAGTCTCCACCAAGTGATCACTTGATGGAGATTGGAGATTGTAGCACATCATTGTATATGAAGAAATACCTTGAAATGACAAATGATACCCAATAACCTCATATATAACGCAATTGATGGCATCTTAAATGTCTTAACAACCAACCTAAATATTTTGGAGATTATTACTGGCAATTTATACTTTACAGATCTTACACTTAGGGCTAATTTTTTTCTTTAGGGGAAAGAGAGAAAGGATGGAACCTTAAAAAACAAACCTCAAACACAATTTCCAATAACCTCTTACATTTCACGGACCGACAATGTACTAATTTGGTTAGTAAATAGGCATTGTTTATAAAAATTCAGAATCTGTAAGATGTGCATCTCTGATATCTCAGAAGGCAGAAATATATAAATACCAACATTCAACGAATTTGTTATTCTAATCTGAGGTTCATCATCTAATTGGAAACTACAACTTCACGACAATGAATAACTAAGAAACTCTGTAGCTTTTATTTCTCCACGCTTTGCACATCACGCTTGTATTCCTAGAGTACTAGTAATCACTAAATGGCACATATCACAATTTAGGGTCTAATATGTGAATAGATTTCCCATAGAACCCTAAATAACATGCTATATTGATCTATAAAACAACATATATACGTTATTCAAATTCAACTAGCTACTCTTACAGACCAAAAAAAATTCAACCTTTTAATGCTTTTCTAATAAAAAAATTTAATCATACAGGCAATACAATATCCCATCTTGAAAATCAATAACATTTTCATCTTTAGCAAACCAAAAATATGATACACAATAACTTGATTCGTGTGTAACCTACCTGATCAATGACAAGTTCTATCTTCTCTTTCCAAATCAAGGCCTCCTGTATGTTAAATGCTGCCATCTGTTGAAATAACATAGTCAACGAGAAAATTTATGTAGAAATAAAATCATGAAATATCAGCGCCTAATTATATAGGAGTAAATGGACCTTTATCCCTGAAAAAATATTTAGATAAATATGCCTATTATGATTATTCAACATTATGAAAAGGAAAAGATAGAAGTAATCCATCTCAAATATAATTCTGATGTGCAATGTCTACCTTGCCTTTACTAAACCAAACTCAGACCAAGCTAGGATTACTTCAAATTTTATTAATTTAATCCAAGTCAGGCACATATGCTGGTTCACCATAAGAAGATTGAAGCCAGGTTGCATATGAGCAGGGATGCAAGGTACATATATGTTGATGTTGTTAGTGGTAGCCCTATCAGAATTAGTTCTAAATAATTTAAGCCAGACCCAGACTAGGGCCGCTAACAATGGCTCACATTCAACCAGAAAGAATTAAAATGCATTACTGGCATTAGAAGCATGAGCTTCAAGACATATAATAATGTCGTAGGGATGCATTTCTAAAATATTGA
This sequence comes from Asparagus kiusianus, assembly GCA_022839385.1. Taxonomy (NCBI): domain Eukaryota; kingdom Viridiplantae; phylum Streptophyta; class Magnoliopsida; order Asparagales; family Asparagaceae; genus Asparagus; species Asparagus kiusianus. The sequence goes on from BQKN01062494.1 coordinate 58,922, forward strand.
CAATCATGTCATACAGTTATGTTGTACACTAAAGTCTAGAACATGATGTCTAAGTTAATAAAAATAATCTCAGTTCTCTTTTTCCGTTTTCCTCCTTCCTTTCTTTATTTTTCTTTACCTTATTTCATTAGGTTGGAAGTATTTGTTGCAGGTAATGACCAAAATTTAATCTAGCCTATTAGTTGAGAGGCGATTCAACTCCTCTTTCTTCATTCACCTTATTAAAGGATATCTGCCGAGTAAGACAATTTTGATATCCACTTTTGCTAACTAAATACAAGTTAGTTAAGGCTTACCATTAGTCTTCATTGGTCCTTGACTAGTTGACCATTATTCTACTGCTTCTTCTATCTAGTGCACAGTCACAGGACGTCATTGCGTATCCACAACAAGTATATATTCTGCCTTGTCTAATAACCCACGATGAAGCTAATAGTAACTTCTTACAGATGCACTCATCACATATCTCATCTTCAGAGTACTTTTACTCATGCATCTCAATAGTCTTGCTCAGCAACATGTAACTCGTATAGGGTTTCCTTTATGACAATAAAATCTTATTATATTATGTTTATCGAAAAGAGTAAACAAATATTTGCACTAAGCCATCTTTCTGCATCTCATACGTATACATGTATATAAGCATGCAACAAACTTCATACATTTGATCTCTGCTTTTATACAAGAGTACATAAAACCTCATTGCACCCTGAAAAAGTTAATTCTTTCCATGACAAAAATTGATTAGCTCAAATCCTTGATCAACTAATGGGACGATAGGTACGTTCTAATGCTTTGGTAATGAAAATGAAATAAGCAACAATATACATGGCGATATTTAAGTACGTGGTTAAATAATTCATTTAGGAAAAGAAGGTAGAAATGAAAGAAACAAGTGAAAATAAATATTTATCTCCACGCACCGTAATACGATTATACTTCTCTTTTTTGTTGTAGATGCATAAAACGTAAACCGTCTGCCAACAAAACAAAAGAGAGAATATCCGTCATTATAACAACTTGATAAACAAAATATGTTAAAATATTTATACAGAAGAGAAAGAAGAATGTGGTCATAACTTCATAATAACATCTGTACAAATGCATGAAAAAATAACTTGATACCTCATGATAAAGGAAAGGTATAATGTACGATTTAAAATGAAAAGAATAAAGAAATACTTTCAGAATTAATTTCCATAAAGTGTAAATAACTCAAAGATGTAATTAGACAAGTTTCAAGATACAATTTGCCATAAAATAGGGAGCTAATTTTATAAGGCTAGCCAAATGTATAATCCAAATAAGGCCATAACAGCCCTCTGAACGCGCCAGGAGTTTCTCTTACCACATGTCAGATTCCTAAAATTTTGCTGGGTTGCTGGTGTAATGCTTATATCTAACAAAGATGGGAAACCCTAAGCAAGGAAGTTAGGACTTTCTCCAGCTTAATTATATTTTCTCCCTTCATGTTGTATTTTCAGAGTTTTCTTATTCTATTCTTTCTTTCTAAATCCGAACTAGCCTTCAAACCTAAAATCTCCTGGTGAAAATCTAATAAAGGTGTAAAACCCGAAGCAAGGAGGGTGCAAAATTCTCTCCAGATCTAATATTTCTCTCTTCTTCTCCCATCCCATTATCTTTTCAGATTTTCCTTGTTCTCTCTCTATGAACACTAATTAGCCTTCAGATTATCTCTGAATCCTAGCTAGCCTCTCTCTCTCTCTCTCTCTCTGATCCCTAACTAGCCTTCAAACCTAAATCTCCCTTCAGTGCCTACCTCTTCTCATTCTCATAGTTTAACAAGAAAGCTCTTCATCCTCCAAAAGGGGAGGCTCCATCAAGTAACTTTGAAACTCATGGTTTCAAGAAATGTGAAATGACAGAACTGTAAGTCTCACTATCATTTGGCTACTTGTAATTAAGATGCTGGGGACCATTGAATTTCAATGTTTTTCGCTTATGGTGACATACTTAGAACTTGACTTTTGATATACGCATATGGAGAAGTTCAATTAGATACAAGTAAGATGAGGTTAGAGTCCCATTTGCGAACACATACCCTAAACATACAAGTTTAAATTAAACAGAACAGGCAAACCCATTTTACCTGACCAACCTGTAGATCAATTAGGTCAATTTCGATATGTGTTTTCCCCTAAAATACATTGATTCGCCTAGAATTATAGAGGTCAAGAATGTGGAAAAAAATAGCAAAAATCCAATGCATAATCAAGATCAAATCACAAATTCACTTCTTGGACGACTGAGAATGAGCAAACAAGCATCACTTACATGTCCATGGTGCATCTTAAGGCCCCTGTCCTCCACTCTACAGTTCCCATCTATAAGCAGAGTCTTAATCGGCACCTACAAAAAAAATTCCCAACAAAATCACTACTAAATACTGAGATTGAAGCATTTAAACAAGTAAAGATCTCTACTTACCATGTTATCCTGCGGCTTCCTCTTGTAGTAAGCAAGAACCCTAGTCTCAAGCACAAAATACCGCATGTGGATGAACGATCGCCCGATCTTTCGCCTCCCGTACCGAACCATCCATCCTTCATAAATCACCTTCGACATCGCTCCAGATCTCTCCCCTGCCCCCAAAATCTTCAACAATATAGAGAAGAAGAAGAAGAAGAAGAAGGGAGTAGGGGATCTCTGCAAAACCTAACCGATCGCTGAATTCCCCAATATCAAACTAAATTCCAAGCAAATTCCGACAAAAGAAGTGGAGAGATCGAGGGAACAAGGGTTTTTGACTCCTTCGAGCTCGATCCCGGTCCCGATCGCGAAGAGCAAGAGTCCTAAAAGAAAGAAACAAGAAGAGAACTGTGCGATTGGGGCTTTTTACTGGTCTGCAACTTTTTCAATATTTTTATTCTTCGGTAAGGGTAGTTTGGGAATCCTTGAGGGGCTAAGTGCGAAAATGGCAGGACTTGCCGGCGATTTTGGGTGGCGTCAGCGCCGGGTCTGGGGCGTCTGACGTCGGCAGCGTGATGGAGTGGGAGAGGTGTTTGGGGAAATGCCAACACGGTTGGGGTTTATTTACGATCGTGCCAGCTCGATGTCTACTGGCTGGCCGCTTCGTCTTGACTTCCGAGCTTGCCCCCCCTAGGGCCAACGATGGTTACACTTTGGTAAGCGGAATTAATCACCGGATTCGGCATTTGATACGGACCGGGACTCGTGGGGCCCACCAGATATGAGCATGAGATTCAGCTACTAGATTCAAATTGGGACAAGCATTTTTCGGCAGAGTGACAAAAGGACGCAATCTGGATGGAATATTGGAGCGCATATGGGTGAATATTATTTCTTTTTCTCCTAAATTTGTCTTGTTATTTTGGAATCTGTATATGCATATTCTAACTGAATCCAATACGTCGAATGATAAGATGCGAATTCTGTTTCTGCATCAGGTTCAAATACTTGCTATATATCAATTGAATATTAACAAGTGGCAATGGTGAAATTGAAGAAAACTATAATTTAAATTGAGGGTAAATATCAGAAAATCCCCGTTATCTTTGGACGATTAAAAAAAACCCCATTACCTTTGAAAAAATATCTAAAAGCTCCCCCTAAGTATAAGGAGTATCACAAAACTTCCTTTTTAGCTTTGAGATTTTATCAAAAATTCCTTTTGACGTTGGGATTTTGTCAAAAATAGGATTTTTGATAAAATCCCAAAATTAAAGAAGATTTTAAATGATATTAGTACAAATATCCATAAAAAAGAAACAAATGAATATCTATGCATATATTTTATATTAATTTGCACTCTATATGACATGATTGTCGAGATAGGACATGAAAACATGACAACGGTGTGGTATGTATAGTCCGAAACGACACAACAAATGACACGTATGTTGTATATGTGCATGTGTGCCATATGCCGATATGCTATAGCATATTGTATCTTTCAAGCCAATGTAGGAAAAACATGACAATAGTATAAAATTATCATATCATACTCCCTTTAAAAGTATGAGTTTGGAAAAATCTTTTGGTAGATAAAAATATCCTTAGAATTTAAATACTAGTCCATTAAGTAAGAATAAGTTGATAAATTGATGAATTCTTATTGGATATACATAGTATGAAAATAATGATATAATTTAAATTGAAATATAAACCTGAATAAAATTATTAAATGCCAAATTTATAAATGTATACAAGATGAATGACTTACGTGCAAAAACTAAACAAATTAATGAGAGAATAATACCTTTGGATTCAAATACTAATCCATTAAGAAAGAATATAATTTATTGAAAATCATACGCCTTCCGTTTTATTTTTTATTAAGCAGACATCAATCATTCTCCATATTTATCTTTTTCGATAAAATTAGACTATATTTAGATGTTGAAAAGGGATAGTAAACCTTAAAATGGAAGTTAAATTTATGTATCTTAATGAAAGAATATCAGACAACCACTCTTTTCTTTGCTATGTTTTGAAAGTTTAGTCCTTTCCTGATTTTGAATTTTTGAGGGCATATTTTGTAATTTTTGAAATTTTAAAAGTGTTTTCTAAAAAATTTAAATTTAAATTTGGATACATGTAATTTCCATGTTTTGTATGTTAGTGATAAGTTTTGAATATCAGGATATTTTTGTAACTCTGAAAATTTGAGGGTGTTTTTTACAATTATTAAAACTTTAGATTGATTTTTATAAAATTTAAATTTTTAATGGTCTGCTGATAATTTCTAGATTTGATATGTACTTATTATAGGTTTTGAAATTTTAAGGTTTTTTATCATTTTTTAATTTAAATGAGTTTTTGTAATTTTTATAACTCCAAGGTTATTTTTCATAAATTTTAAATTTTTAGGTGTGTGATAGTAATCCTTTGAATTCATATTTGTTGTTTGTAAGTTTTAAAATTTTATATTTTTAGGGTGCTTTCTTATTATTTAAACTTTTAAGGATATTTTTATAATTTTTAAAACGTTGATGGTGTTAATTGTAGATTTTAAATTCTTCAGATGCTGCTATTAATTTTTAGATTTTATGATCATTATTTTAAGTTTTGAAATGTCGGGATGTTTTGTGTAATTTTAAAATTTTGAGAATATTTTATGCAAAGTTTGAAACTTTTTGGGTTATTTTGTAATACTTCACATATTATGTTTTTTAGTTTTTTACCTTAATAAATTAATACTGTGGAGCTATTTCATGTATTTTGTTAATCTTATTTTTTTAACTATTGAGCTGTAGGTAATTCACATGGGATTTGGAGAGGATGTAATTATGATTAAGATAGATCAAAATTTAAATAAAAATCCAAAATAGTAAATGGTAATATTGACCATGGAAAGTTTTTTCCGAACTCGTACTTTTAAAAGGAGTATCATTAGATTAGATTAGATTATTTTAAAGTAATTAATTATATTGTATATTTGATTTTTTTTAGATGAGAAATTACAATAATTTTCATGGCACTTTCATCTCCTTCAACATGTATGTGTCTTTGTTATTTTCTTCTTATTAGATTAAATTATTAAATTAGATTAGATTGTTTAAAAATTATGAATTATAAAATTACAATAATTTTCACATCACTTTCATCTATTTTCTTTTAATTAGATTAGATTAGATTATTTTAAAGTAATTAATGATATTGTATATTTGATCTTTTTCAGATCACGAAGCTCAAATATTTTAAAGCAATTAATGATATTTTTAAAGCAAATAATGATATTGTATATTTGATCTTTTTTTTAAATCACGAAATTTAATTATACTATAATTATTTAAGTAGATATTATTTATATAAAAATTAAAGAGAATCTCACACGTATTTTGGATCTCAATGTCAACTGTAATACTTATATATGGGTGTTAGTTAATATAAATTTTATGCATGGGCTTAACTTATATAATCATATTTTAATGGGATTAGATAATTTTATTTTATTTTTTACACCCAAACTCTTCCACAAAACCAAAAGAGAGTAGCAATGATAAAACTATATATATCCACAGGACCATAAATATCTTAAAAATTAATGAAGAAAACCACGCAAATAAAAACCATATTAATTACCCTCACACTGTCACGCCCCGCTTCCCAAAATACTAGGGAATCAAAACGTGAACAAGCATGCGACGTAATAGATTAAGGAGAATAAATAAAAATAAATATTTCTCCTCAACCTAATACGCTAAGCGTCAAGAAATAAACACAAAGGCATAGCGATCACAGATAACGAGAATATAATAAACAACTCAGGACAGAATATCCATATCACAAGTGAATATCATTCAAGACATAATATTCGGGTCAAACATGCCCTTATACAAAATTGAACAACTAAAAACTGAAAGAATATAAAATACCTCGTTCAACGGAAAAGAAAGGAAATACTGTAAAAGATAAACTAAGATCATCAACTAAGAAGAGATAACTGAACTTCGGCCTATTCTTCAACTCTATCTGCAAGGCACTTTTGATAAGAATCCTCTGGCTCCTGGCGATCTCCTAGCTGGACCTGTCCTTTCTCTAAGTCTGAAGTACACCAGAGAAAACAGATGTACGTCAGCGTGTATGGCACACGACAAGATCCCACAAAAGAAAAGAACGAATGAAAAGCCAATGCAAAAAATGATACAACAACAGAAATAAGAAACGTGCAACTGGAAATCCAACAAAATCAATATGCAAATTCACTACTAAAACATGATAAACATAAAGCTAACTGCATACAGTAACGGGGTCGAATACTAATCATCCTAAAACTCACTGGTTCACTTCTCAAATAGGTCCAAGTTCGCATCACCGGAAGACTGACTGTTCACAATCCTCTACGCGCATCCAATCCTGCGAAACAGGCGGCTAGAGGACTACACACAATCCGATCTGGGCCTGGTCTGGACTCAGAAAAAGCTTAGGTGACGAAACATGTCACGGACCCAAGTGGCAAAACAGGTCACTTGGTCCAACAAACCTATCCCAGGACGAAACAGGTTACTGGTGCGAGCCTGAAAGATAAGTCAACAATCACATTCGATCATGCGAACCAAGACTTTCACATCCCAACTCTTCTCGTTTTTCTAAGTCAACAATCATAATCTAAACTAGATTTCTGGTCCACCTCCTAAATCCAGTTAACGCACCCACACATGTCACTAGGTCTGTTCATAATGCACGAAATCACTAAGTTATGAACTACTAATGGTTCTCAAACACAACAAGGAACAAGGAAAAAATCTAACTGATTCCATGTAATAACATGATGACAAGTCAAATACATTAAAATAAATCGCAAAACATAAAATATAATTATGAATAGTAAAATCATGCATGCAATCCGGTTTCATTAATATCTTGTTATTCGAACTTCTAAACTACTCATAAAAATTATCAGCAACTAAATAACATCAAATACAACTACGGTCAAAAAGAAAATTAAAAACCGTGATTGTTTTACACATGAAATATCATAGTCTACAACCACTAAAACAAGATCATAAATTAATTAATTCCAAAACAAATATTTTCAAAATAAAATTCCTTTAAATTATATTAATTATTCCAAAATAATCTTTTCTCAAAATAGTTTAACAATTCAAAATAACACAATTTTCCAAATTAAATTATTTTAAATTATTTATTTTAATAATTATTCAAAACCAACTCATTTTCCAAATAATATCTTTTCTCATCATAATAATTCTAAAAACATGTCAAAAATACCACTTTTACACAAAATAATTATTTTTTTAAATTACTTATCATAATAATAATATTATTATTAATCATCCACAAGCCCACGCAGTTAATAACAATATACACACTACAGCATAATCTAAAAATTGAATGACGAGTCAAAAAATATCAGGATCTTGCCTCGGGTTCGTGGGCGTGAACGGAGCAGTAGGGGTTGTTGCAGCTGTATGGGTCACAACGGGTTCCGTGGCTCGTCGGAAAGTCAATCATGTGATAGAATACAAAAAGAGAGGTGTTAGTAGCGATTAGCGATATTCGAAGTGATATAATAAGAGGTAAAAAATGAGCCCAAGTGAGAGGGAGATATCGTGTGATAGACAATATAAAGGGCTACACACCGGTTAAGACGATGGTAAAACCAGAGACCGGAGATGGTCGAAAAACGCGTGCGAAGTTGGCACAACGCTGCTATTTTTTACTTGTTGCTGCCGTCGAGCGATATTTCGAACGTTACCGAGAGAGATAGAGAATGCGTTAGAACGTGATACAAATTAGAGGTGATAGGTAACATGTAGGGCTACTCACCAGAGAAAAATCGGCAGAAACGAAGATCAGAGGTGATCGAAAAGTACCTGCGATGTCGGCACAAAACTACAAAAATCTGCTCGTTGCTCGGTATCTGTTCGGGCTCGTTCCTCGCAATTTGGAGTCTTCCCTTGCTGTCCGGGCTTGCCGGTAGGGCTGAGCATGGTTCGGTCCAAACCGAAAAAACCGACCGAACCGACCCGAAAAAATCGGTTTTATGAGTAGGACGGTTCGGGTCGGTTTGAAAACTTTTCAACCCGAACCGACCCGAACCGACCGAATATAGTGCAATACTACCCATTCTGATCTCAAACCCTACCCCACCCACCACCAAAGAGTCAAAGACTCAAACTCTAAACTCATTTTCTGGATCATTATGGGTTGAAAACAATATCATTATATCAGTGTTTAATGCTTCATAATCTCCTACTTTGTTCATATTTTTTTCTTTAACACAGTTTGTTGTTTGATAAGAAGTTTGATGAAGTTAGAACCGAACAAACCGAACCGAATCGCACCGAACCGACTTGCAACAGTTCGGTTCGGCTTTGAATTATAGGCGGTTCGGTTCGGTTGTTAAAATTTTGGTAAAAACCGAACCGAACCGACCGTTGCACACCCCTACTTGCCGGAGGTGGGAGGAGGTTGTCGGAATCGTCTGGGTGTCTCGGTGGGTCCGACAGGATTGTACGGGGATCCGACGGGGTTGCTCGGTCAAGGAGGGGAGAGAGGAAGCGGAGGTGATGGTGGTGATGTCGGGGATGAGGTGTCGGGCGATTTGGGGTTGAAGGAGGTAGCGTTGGGGGTGCTTGGTGGCGTGTGGTCGGAGGGGGAGGCGGTGTTGGGGGGATGTAGTGGTGGCGGTGGGTTTTGAGAGAGGGAGAGAACGAAGGAAGAGAGAGAGAGAGAGAGAGAGAGAGAGAGAGAGAGAGAGAGAGAGAG
>BQKN01062494.1:73049-104123 GCA_022839385.1 Asparagus kiusianus
GGTTCTTGATTTGATAGCCCGAGTCCTCATTTGGTAGTAAATCCGCCTCGGTGTTTGAGTTCAAGTTCGTTTTGTTGTTGGACGACTCGTTAACTTTCTGAACCGTTGGATTGGTTCCACACGCGAACGCATCCCATTGCTTGCGTGCCTCATCGCCTCGTTGACTTGTTTCGTCACTCGAACGTCCGTTGATTTGTCGGTTCCTTGTGTCGAGCTATGCTAAGGGACCTATAGGCAGTTTTATACGCCTACAGGACTTTCTAAAATTTTCACCAGAGTTCTAGCCAACAGGTTAAGCCCTTTCCTGTCATCCCTGGTTCATCCCTCCCAATCGGCCTTCCAAAAGGATAAATCCACCATGGACTCCATTGTTCTGGGACATGAGATGATTCATCAGTGCTTCTCTAAGAAATTAGAAGTATGTATCCTTAAAATTGACTTCTACAAAGCTTTCGACTGTGTCAGCTGGGACTTTCTCTTCTCCCTCCTCAAGGCTAGAGGTTTCGGTAGAAGATGGATAACATGGATAAAATCCATTCTATTATCTTCCCATCTTCAGTGCTAGTTAATGGCACTCCTACCATCCCCTTCTCTTGTCATAGAGGCCTGAAGCAAGGAGATCCTCTGTCTCCTATGCTTTTCCTCCTTGTTGCTGATGTCCTTTGCAGAATGCTTCACAATAGCTGCAACCATGGAGACCTTTCTGAGCTCCACCTCAAGGGTATGCTCAATGATATCAAATCATTACAATTTGCAGACGATACTCTCATATTCTGTAAAGCTAGCTTCTCTGACATCACCAACCTCAAATCTATCCTTTATCTTTTCGAATATGTCTCTAGTCTTGCCATCAACTTCTCAAAATCCAACCTCCTCTATAGTGGCAAATCTGCCACTAAGGGGTCTTTATTGGCCAACACCCTCAACTGCTCCTTTTCATCCCCACCTTTCAAATACCTCGGTCTCCCTTTGAAAAGAGGCTCATTATCTAGAGCCGACTGGCAGCCTCTTCTAGACTCTCTCAACCGTAAACTTTCCCTCTGGATAAGCAAACATATGTCGATTGGTGGTAGATTAGTGCTTCTTAAATCAGTCATCTCCTCCATTCCTCTATACTACATGTCCTTCTTCAAGCTCCCCTCATGGCTCATTAATAAAATTGACAAAATTAGGCGCAACTTCCTCTGGGGAGGAGTTGCTGGCCACTCCTCTGGCAATCATCCTGTCAGATGGGGGTATGTTTGCTCTCCAAAGCATTATGGAGGGATGGGAGTCCATAACCTTCATCTCTTTAATATTTCCCTCCTCTCCATATGGATTTGGAAATTCTATGACAGCAACAATCATATTGGTAGAGTGCTCCAATCTATATATCCGTCCAATATCCATAAACCAACCCCTATTCACTATTCTAGATTCTGGAGAGATGTCCAATCTTGCTATAAATTCTTCTCTGGCTTCGTCAACTGGTCTCTTGGTAATGGTTCTAAGATCCTCTTCTGGGAAGACAAATGGACGGGTCCTAATTCCCTTGCCAGCCTCTTTCTGAGGCATACCTCCTAACCTTCTCCAAGCTTGTCCCCTCTTGCTCCCAAGGTAGAACTCAGGGGGATACATGGATTTGAAAACCCATCATCATGCGCCCTAATAATGAAGGTGATAACAAACTTGTGCAGAATCTTCTGCATCATCTGTCTTCCTGTAATCTGCAACCTTCTGCTGCAGAAGACAAGCCATTATGGTCCATATCCCCCACAAACATTTTTTCTGTCAAGTCTCTTTACTATATTCTTGTAGACGGAGGATTGCGCCACAAATTCCATGCTACCATTTGGAACAATTTGCTTCCTAGTAAAGTACAAATCTTCTTCTGGCTCTTGAGCTTATCCAGACTTAAGACCAGAGATAGATTAGCTAACCAAGGATGGCAAGGAGACTCTTCTTGCTCCTTCTGCAGCTCCCAGGAATCTCAAGAGCATTTATTCCTTGAATGTATTTTCGCCAAGCAGATTTGGGCGCCATTGCTTACTAGGATTAATATAGGACCTCTCCTAACCAGCATCAACCAATGTTTAACCATCTGCCAAGATAAATCCATTCAATCTGCAGCTCGTCATCTCTGGAGCATATGCTTCCCTACCATCTGTTGGGTCATTTGGCAAGCTAGGAATGATTGTACCTTCTCCAACATGATCAGCTCTCCATAGCAAATCATCAGCAAATCAGTAAACTTTCTTATTTTCTGGACAGGTGCGTCTGCCTCCAAGAAGGCCCTCAAACTGAAGAATATCCTCCAATCATCGGGCCTACCAAAGATCCTGGAATCTAGTGAAGACAGCAACAGGCTCCCATGATATATCATCTCCTCCACAGCTTGCTAGCAGATAGCCTCCACAAGGGCTTCTTTTGTTTTTGTGGCTAACCCTCTATTATTGCTTGATAATCCTCCACTTGAATCTGTTCTTATAACCGTCTTTTGGTTTTTCTTTTTTTAGTTATGATTTTGGTAAGTTGGTGGGAACATAGAAGATGTCTCCTTATCGGTGACGGCAAGGCCCTCTCCCGGTAGTTTACATCATTAATGATGGCCAACTCATTATCCAATAGGAGGGAGACACCTCACTTGTCCCCTCTATTGGTCCCATATTTTGGGTCCTTGAGGAATTTTTCATTTTAGAGAAGAGAACATTAAAGTGTATGGTTGGTGAAACTATAGATCATTTAAGTGCAATTTAGTCTTATAATTTTGATCCATGCAGCGCAAGAAATTATTTCATATGTATAACCTCAGATTAAAGGAAAAAGTTATTGCAGACCACGCATCAACGTATTCTAATATCTTCTGTACATGCATCAAATGGTTTGAAATTTAATCTATTTTTAATAACAATTGGATTCGTTCACGAGCAATGCTCAAATATCTAAAACAAATGTCTTTTCTCATACATTTACAATCCATGGTACTAACCTAGTGACATCGTATCTGATCAAGAAATAGTAGTGGTATTAAGTTTTAGACTTTAAATATAAAGAAAAACATGCAATGGAGACAAACTAGCTACCCAATCACAACTAATTGATTTCTTAAAGGAGGGTCTGTATTGATATTGAGTGAAAGAGGAATATCCGTGCAAATATGGAGAATAAAGAAAACTGAATTGGGAATGACTCATAACATTTCAATGTTAGAATGCGGTCCCTACAATATATTTTGTTTGAGTAATAACAAACTTTTTTTTTGACAGAAAAATAAGGGGGATACCCCGGTCATTCATAATCAAAAGTGTTAAGTACAAAAAGTTATCGGACACGAACTGTATCCATGTTGGAAATTATAAAAAAGAGTGTCAATAATTAGGGATGTATAACCTTCTTCTTCCATAGATCCATGAAGATGAAGAGAAGACCTTGTCGTCATTCATCGTTGACACAGATATAATGAGGAACCAAAGCCAGCTATACATATAATTATCAGAAACTAAGTTTTATATTAACCAACGAGCAAAACAAAACAAAAAATGTTAATATATACAATCCAAACAAAACAATTGTTGTTAGCTTCTAACTGAACTGTCACTGACTTATATAACCTCTGGCCCTAATATAGGATTGTTCTCAAGCTCAGCTGATATCCTTGCAGGAGATCTTCTATTCACTCCTGTCCAATCATAATTCCAGATATAGCAAGATTAATGATAACAGACTCTTATTTAGTACTAATATTTAATTGAGATGATATAGTACATGTGAATACATGTATAAGAAGTGTACAAGGCGAAACAACTCGAAATTCAGCTCAAAAGCTGATTTCGGCTCCTCACCATCGATGGTAAGCATCCACCATTGATGGTAGGACAAGCTCATGGATGGCCTATTTCATACATCGATGATATTTACTATATAGACTTTCGTATCGTTGATGGGTGTCTTAGCCATCGATGGTCAACACGACAGATTGCAGATTTAATCTTAGTCATTCACCGTTTATTTTGTCTTCAATTTTTAACAAGTCTAGGACATCTCTTTCCGGGACAATTGAGGACTTTAAATCATTGAGAAGGGGGGGGATAGTTTTACAGTTTTGATTCATGATAGATTTCATTGAAGGATTTGAGCCCTACCACCTTGACAAACTCTCGCTATCGCACACACCCTCTCAGATTATTTCAGCGAGAAGAGTTGCCCTTGGATTGATTCTCTACACCATTCTTCATACAACTACACTCATATTAATCTAAGGACGGTTTGTTTAATAAAAGGGATGTAAAAGATCTTTCTTTGTTTTTTGAGCTTTAACTATTTGTGTTGGTTTTTATTTAAGTTTTTTTTAAGGCGCACTCAAAACAGTTGGAAATTGAGGGTTAGGACTAGTTAGTGCTAGGTGTTACTCATTGTGGAGAGTTAAGCTAGATGACTAGTTTCAAATAGATTCTAAGATGCGACCTTGTAAGCATATTGAATCGGGTTTGCGATTCAGGATAGCTCTTTGCATATTGAGGAATCTCCTTCACGAGAAGGAAGAGTGAAAGTTATATTATTATCTGAACCATTATAAAATCTTTGTGTGTTCATAATTGATTGCTATTTCTGTTTGATTATCGTTAATCATTTTATTTTATATTTTCACTACATATTCTGAGTTTCTGGCGAAAAACAATAGCAACCATATTCACCCCATCTAAGTTTTCATCGCAAATCCAACATTCATTAAATAATAGATGATTATGATTAAGCAAATGAACTCTCCAACGTCCGAATGCAATTGATTAAGATCGATCTGAAACCCATGATTATTAATGTTCATACGTGTTTCGTGAAGACATTGAAGGCAGAACAAGCCATTTTTCGCTAGACTAAAGGCTTGTTGCCTTGCGTTTTTGCATATTTACTCCTAGCCGATATCGAGATGTTAATAAATTTGAAAATAAGTGGACCGACACATTTCTGTGTCTGGCTCATCTTTGTGCTAGCTGCAAACGGTAGGTTTTGTTGGACCGCTTGTTGAATCAACTTGTGAGCTTCGTAGTCTTGTTGGGATTGTGTCTTTGATTCTTTGTAGAACTTCATGAGAATTAGATAGGGTTATAGATCTATCATGATTAGGAGTTTGGGTTCCATCATGATTAGAAGTTTGAATCCTATTCTAATTATGAAGTTAGGCTAGAGATAGGGTTTTGATTTTCCTATATGTATTCTTCTATTGTAGGAGGAAAAACTAAGAAGAAGAGAGTAGAGAGAAGATGTAGTAGAGAGAGAGCGAGAGTAAATATTCTTATAATCTAGGGTTAGCAGAGGGCGTAGCCTGATTCAAGAATATTTTGTGAGAGGCGAGGGTTTCGTGATCTTTATCCGGGCAAAAGATTATGAGGAGTGGGATTTGGAGAGAATATGAGAGTTGATTATGTATGTGAGGTTGAGAGATTGAGAGACGAGAGTTGAGTGGTTCCTCTTGCAGTTCTTCTCGATACATAGTGAATTTCTCGTAGTGTTACCTCGTGGACGTAGGTCAAAGTTGGTCGACCGAACCACGTAAAATCCCGGTGTTCTTTTTTCTTGATTGCGGTCATTTTATATCTTGTTGATTATGGGTTGGCTTTAGAGTTGCGCATATTATAGTAGGCGGGGAGAGTGAAATTCCCCAACAAGTGGTATCAGAGCCATGATGATGGTGATGGATCCGGGAGTGAATTCGCAAGATAGAAGACGACGTAGTTGTAGGCGTATAAAACTGCCTATAGGTCCCTTAACACAGCTCGACGACGCCGATTCGACAAACCGACCATCGGGCGACGAATGCAGACACGATCGTTAGTCCACAACACCGAAGCCAAGTGATACGCGACGAAACGAATTAACGAGGCTACGAGGCTAACGAACCGCACACAAACAACGGAATGAATCCACTCGCATGCGGAATCAAGCTAACGGGTTGAGGAATCAACGAGTCATCCAACCAAGAGCGGACTCGGACGAATCACGATCGAATCAAGACCAGTTTCGGACTCGAACTCAGAAGCAGATTTACTGCCAAATCAGGAACCGGATTTACTACCAAATCAGGCCAACGAATCGAGTCCGAACAAATCAACCACACAACCGAATCACGAACAGGACCGAAAAATAAAAAACGACGGGAAACCCTAACACCTAGAGGGGCTCGGCCAATGCCGAGCCACCTCAAGGTGGCTCGGTGTGTCGGCCACCTGTGCGCGGGTACAGTAAAGGTGGCCTATAAATAGAGGGCTTGGTTCATTTGTTCAGGGGTTGGAAAATTTGGAGAGGCGAAGCTCTGCTGGATTCAAGACTCAGATCTAAAAAAGATCCAAACTTTGGGACTTCGAGGACTTGCTCTTCCAGATCTGGTGCTCGGCGATCGTCAACGCCAAATAAGGCAAGAGTTCGAGAGGACCGGATCTCAGATCTACGCAGGCATACTCCGGATCAAAGCTTGGTCTTTGATCCCGAGATTTGGGCGATTGTTTCCTTAGTGAAATAATCCCCCCCGGCTATTATTTCCTTCGTGAAATAATACCCGTCGTACTACATAGATCTGACCGGATCTAGATCTCGCGGTGGTCCACGGATAAATCCCAGCACAGGCGAAGAACCCACGCAAGCGAGCGACCGCAAAATAGGAGCTCGTGATTTGTTCGACAAACAAGGATAAAAAAAGTTGTAATTTTTCTTTTCTTTTATTTGATTTTCATTGTAACCGGATCTTATTAAAAGACCGGATCTTTGTAACCGAAAAACAGTTATTTAAGATGGCAATGGAATCGATGAAGAAAGCAACGATTTTTCCCGCGAATAATCTGGCAACCACAGTGGGAGCCGACGATCTCGCTGCCGAGATCGAAGCGTCGCAGCCGCGGATCTCAATCCCGGTCGTGGAGGAGGTCGAATACGAGTTCGACCAGCAGAAGTTCGAGGAATACCTGTCGTCCTCGTCCGGATCTACCTCCCCCCGCAAGTCCAAGAAGTTCTCCTCCAGGAGAAAAACTCGTTGGTATGAAGATGTCAAAAATACCAATGAAGATCTCGTCCCGTTTGATGCCAAAGTCGCATCGGATGAGATTCCTCCAACTCCCAACCAGGTCAGATCTGCTCTGGCCAACCCTTCCGCCGCAGAGGGCGTGGTGACTCTCTCGAAGAGAGCCCGCCAAAGGCAACGTCAACGCCTTGCGAAATAATTCGCAAAGGTAATGGAGTCTGTTGACGGGATCCGCTACAACTCAGATCTGAAGAACAAGAGAGGCAAAAAGCCTCAACCACCAAAGAATGGTAGCTCCTCCAAGCCGCCAACGAACGAGTGGGTCCGTGTCAAACGGAATCGTTCAACGCTGAAGGAGCGCATTCGCAAGCGCCGCGCACTATCAGCGCAGGCACGGGCTCAAGTCAAAGAAGCCCGTAGAAAGCTGTAGAAGGAAGTGGCCAAGAAGCCGCCATCAACCCGTAAAGTTTGGAGGCTGAAGTCTGAAGCGGCAATTCAGGCTAAGGAGCAACGACTGCAGCCTTCAAAAGTTCAACCTCCGGCGAACCAACCTAAATCGCCGATGATTTCCACAATTGCTCTGGGAGATCCCACAGGTCCGTCCCAAAGAAGGAAATCAGCTTTGGAGTGCCTTGGTCCAGTTCCCGAGGAGCGAAGCAAAGCTCCAGTCCAAGAACGTTTGGGTCCAATAAAGAAGCCCCGAACAATTCAACATGCTGGGGGTCGCCGTAACCCTCAACATGACAAGGAAATCAGGGCAACTAAGCGCACTATGCTGCGTATTGAAGTTCAGGAGCCCGCTGAGAATTCACGCCCACAAAGGCATGTTTCGAGGCGCGTGACTCTCGAAAGCCCGAAGAAGGCAGTTCGCTCTCAGAAGGAAACGTTATCGTCTGATGATGATTGCGTTATACCTGAGAAATCGTGCCAACACACGATAAGTTGCTCCGACTTTCAAATTGACGAGTTGTACTATCGTGTTGGGGGTACGAGCAAAGCCAGAAAGAGAAGTCCTCAAAGGCTAGAAACTCAATGTCCCTGTTCCAAACTTATCCGGGCGGTATTGTCTGAGTGCAACTGTGTCAAGGCAATCCCCAAAAGAGTTTTAGTGTTTGAAAGGCTTAGTACCGAAACGCCAAAACCAAGGCATAGGCGTTTCCGACGAAGAAGAACGGTGGTCGAAGATGGAGAATTTCCGAGGGTCACCACCAATATGACCAGCAAAGGAACATCGGCTCAGGACAATCCCGAGGCGATTCCAGAGGTGCCCCGACGTGTAACTCGTCTGCAGTCTGGAGCTATCATTCGTACAACGTATGGTAGGGTTCAGACAAGATTACCTTCGGGAGATGAAGAATCAGATGTCGGCTCGGCAGTTGCATCTGATAATACCATATCCAGTGAAGGACAACCCCACGAGTCATTCATGATAAGCGCGGAACAAGTGGCCAAGATGCTCGAAGAAGCCATGGCCAAACAATAGGAGAGCTTCAGGTTCGAAATGCAGATGGCCATGCAGAATATAAGAGAAATGCATGAGCAACAAATCCAGGCACTGACGAACCAGCAAGGCGAACCAAGCCGCCGTAACCAGGTCGTTCAGAAAGATGAGCACACGGATACAGATGAAGCTCGTAATGCCAATAATCCTCCCGTCAATGCAGGGGGTGGTAATGAGGATGCTAGTCACAACGCCACGCTTCCACCTCAGAATCATGCTAACGATAACACAGGTGAAAGTCTAAAGATCAAAAATCTCGAGAGCAAGATCAATACGTTGATTTCCGCTCAAGAGGTGAATAAAACGGGCATTCCTTGTCCATACCCAAGAGAATGGGAATCAATCCCGTATCCGGCGAAGTTCAACCTAATCAACTTCACGCCGTTTGATGGGAAGGGTTCCCCCACTCAACATGTGATTTACTTCAAATCACACTTAGGGGTTATCTCTGGCAATGAACCTCTAATGGTACGGTCCTTCGTTGGCACTCTTCGCGGAGCCGCCTTCGATTGGTATCGCCACCTCAAGCCAGGTAGCGTGAACAGCTAGGATGATATGGAGACTAAGTTCCTCACCAATTTCTTCGACGACGACACCGAGATATCTATCGGATCATTGCTGGACGAGAAACAGAAAGACGGGGAGCTAGTCGACACCTTCGTCAAAAGGTTTCGGAACAAGGCGTTGAATTGCCGGGACCCGATCACTGAGGAGTTCATTCTCCAGACCTGCCACAACAATCTTTCATTGGACGTGTTGGAAGCAATGGGGACAGTACCGTCCAAAACGTGGAAGGATCTGAAGGTCCGAGGGGAGCAGGCTGAGCGATTCCTCAGAAGGAAGAAAGCGGAAAGAGGCCAGCAAGCGGCAAATGCTCCAACGCAGAACTTCAACCCAAGGGGGAAAGGTAAGGCACATGCTAATACAGTTGATGCTAACCAAACTTTTCAATTGCAACCTCAGCAACAGCAGCAGCGGCAACAACGGCCTCAGAAGAAGAAATCTTCGGAGCCAAGGTTTTCCAAAGTTTATTCCTTCAAAGATGATGAAGTTCCCGACATCTTCAAGTACCTGTTGGAGAATAACAAAATCTAGCTGCCGGCGATCGTAGATCAAGAAGGGACCAGCAAAGTGACGGATCCGAAGTACTGCGTGTACCATAGAGCGGTCCATCACCCTACGAGGTCATGCTACCACCTCAAGGACAAGATCCAGGCGTTAATTGACGTAGGGGTCATAACCCCGAAGCCTGCCAAGAATGTGGGAGCAAACGCAGTATCAATCAGCTTTGGATCGGTGCCCACAACATGGTTCGAGCCGAAACGCGTCACCAAAGTGGGAATGAAGACGGTGAATGATGACCCATATGGACAGCGCCAAAAGGGACTTGTGCCACACACAGCCCCGAATGGCGAAATCCTCTGGGTTCATCCGGATCTTATTGAAGATGAGCAGTGGGCGGCTTCCTCAAAAAGAAAGGGTAAAGGCAAGGCCTGCAACGCCACTTCCGCAATCTTCAAAGAGGATGGTGATGAAGCTCCTACCTTCCCGTTCTCCGAAGAAGAACAAGAAGTCTTTGCCACCAGAAGCGGAAACCAGTACCACTTCAGCTATCCGTCACCTAGTGATTAGTTAGCTGAGCAGGGGGTGACTAAACGGGGACCAGCTAAAACTCTCACAGAGCTGGGGGTGATTGCAGTTCCTAAACCGGTTGAGGAGGCTCGATGATAGCCGGTGGATAAGCAGAAAAAAAGAGACCCCAAGAGGTGCAGAATCTGAAGCAGTCTCGTTTCAATCGTCCGATTGGAAGAGATAAATTGGAGAGCTCAAAAACTCCGCGTATTTTCAATATTATGGCTCAATTAGCCAATATCCCAGCGCGGATAACGCTGTATGAGTTGCTGCGGTTGTCCAAGGAGACCAGGGAAGCCTTACAAGAGGCCTTGGCCGATTCAGAAACGTTCCTCACTCGGATCAAGTCGGCACCTGAAGAGCCAGAACTGTTAACTCAACAATGCAATGTAGCAGCTACAAACCTTCCCTGCATTACCTTCACCAAAGACGACATGCAGACGAAGAATTTGAATCATGATCGACCCCTATACTTCATCGGGTACATTGGCTCCAGCGAAGTCAACCGAATCCAAGTGGATCCGGGTTCCGCTGTGAGTATTATGCCGCTTCGCCTGATGCATAGCCTTGGCATTCCAGTCAGTAAATTAGCGTCTACAGGTACGGTCATTGACGGATTCAACACCAGCGGGTCAAGGCCTTTGGGAAAGATCCGGATAAAATGTCAGATGGGTGATCTGAAGACGGAGGTCACGTGTTACGTGATTAATGCTGAGACATCATATAACTTACTATTGGGTCGGCCTTGGATCCATAGTAACATTATAGTTCCCTCCACCCTACATCAGTGTCTGAAATATGTCGACACTGAGGGGAGGGTCAGGACGGTGGTCGCGGATAAGCAACCATTTAAAGGGTTTGAGAATTATTTCACTGATTCTCTCCTTTATGGTAACGAATCCGATACTGAACCATCGGTCCAGGGCACGGACAGCGAAGAAGAAGCTGATTTCGAAGCCGGATTCGATTGCAATGGAGGTTTTGTTTTAAATGACATTGTACCCTTTGTAATCAATCTTGACGATGAACAATCGTCACATGGCAGTTGTAACTGGCAACTTGCCAATATCGAAATAAATGATGATTTAGAGTACTCACTGTCTCTTGATGATGCGATAAAGGGATTATACGATAATCCCGATTTACATACGCCACTCCGATCATCTTATGTAACAAAGAAACACCTCCAGCATTCTTTCGGAACAACCCTGATCGTTCCTGCCAAAATAGGAGGTGAAAAAGAAGTGATTTACGGTAAAGGAGAGAATTTTCCGTTGCCAGATCATTTCCTAAGAGAAGATGAGAATGAAGACAAACCTGGTCGACATTTATCTAAGTATAGTTCGGAAGCGCGCAAGCTCATAGAAAAACAGGGATATGATTTCGCACTCGGAGAAGGTTTATACTTCGATCGAGGTTCCCGTATTCCAGCCAAAGCGGCATATGTACCAAAAGGGAAACCGGATGATTATTACCGTCACAAAAGAGGCTTAGGCTACGTCTCCTCGTCTGATGATGAATGTGGTTGGCAAATTATCGATCAAATTGCTAACAAAGCTAAGGATGGGTACTTGTCAGATTCCTCAGAATGGGACTCCGATACAAGTTTGGGGGAAGTATTTAAAGCCCTAATGACGAACATGACTACAGCTGATCCATCTACGATGGAGGACGACGATCAAATGCCAACGTGGGAAGACCCATGGGTTCATCACCTGAACATGCAGTACGGTGATAGGTTTGAACAGAGGGAGCCCCCCACTGAAGATAAAATAGTCCAAATTAATATGGGCGATGAAGCCAACCCAAAGCCCATATTCATCAGCGATAGTCTTCCCCCAAATGAGAAGGAGGAATTAATTGCTCTCATCAGGGAGTATATTGACGTCTTCGCCTGGAACTATGAGGACATGCCAGGGCTCGACCCCAATGTGGCAATGCATCGCCTCGATATTAAGTCGGATGCCAAACCTGTCAAACAACAGCAGAGACGGTTTCGTCCGAAGATTATGGAAGCCATCAAGGCAGAGGTTAAGAAATTGATCGACTCAGGATTTATCCGAGAGGAGCAACATCCAGACTGGCTAGCCAATATTGTCCCAGTCATGAAGAAAAATGGTAAAATCAGGATATGCATCGACTTCAGGGATCTGAATGCGGCATGTCCGAAAGACGACTTTCCTCTCCCAATCACGGACATCATCATCGATAATACGTGTGGATTTGAGAGAATGTCCTTTATGGATGGCTTTTCGGGGTATAACCAAATCAAGATGCACCCGGATGATGAGAAGCATACAGCGTTCAAAACACCCCTCGGTGTTTTCTGCTACACAGTGATGCCTTTCGGTCTAAAGAATGCAGGCGTCACATACCAGCGAGCGATGACTAAGATTTTCCAAAAGCACCTCAGGAAAACGGCCGAGTGCTACGTTAATGATTTGGTTGTAAAAAGCCGCAACAAAGAAGATCACATCAAGGACTTGAAGACGATGTTCGATCTTATGCGGAGTCATCAATTGAAGATGAACCCCACTAAATCCTTCCTTGGAATGACCAGCGGAAAATTTCTGGGATTCGTCGTCACCACTAAAGGCATACATATTGATCCTGACAAGGTGAAGGCGATACATGAATTGCAGCCCCCGATAAATCTAAGAGAACTCAGAGGATTGCAAGGGCGTTTAGCTTACATCCGGCGGTTCATCTCAAATCTTTCTGGGAAGTGCCAACCATTTTCTAAGCTAAACAAGAAAGGTGTGTCATTCATTTGGGACGACGCCTGCCAAAAAGCACTCGAAGATATCAAGACATATCTGACGAACCCTCCTGTTCTTGTCGCACCAAAATCAGGTAAACCGTTCTTGATTTACATCAAGGCGATGAACCATTCGATAAGTGCTTTGTTAGCACAAGACGATGATAGTGGTCACGAACAGGCAGTTTATTATCTAAGTCGGACTTTGGTAGGCGCTGAGTCCCGATATCCGATGATTGAAAAAGAATGCCTCGCATTAGTATTCGCAGTACAAAAGATGCGGCATTACTTGGTTGGACAGACGATTTACGTTATTTCTAACGTTAATCCAGTACGGGTATTTATGATGCAACCAGGTTCGATGAATTGGCGGTTAGCAAAGTGGGCCCTTCTCTTATCCCAGTATGATTTGCACTTCAAACAGCAGAAGTCGGTCAAAGGACAAGCGAGTTGTGATCTTTTGGCGGCAAGCCCGATAACGGATACGGCAGAAGTATATGATGACTTGCCGGATGAAACCCACGAGGTTAATACTACATCACACCAACAAGTATGACAATTATACTTTGATGGTGCTTCGAGAGCAGTTAATAAGGCAGTAACCCCCGGATGTCCTAAAGTCTCCTCCGGAGTTGGAGTTGTCTTAGTTTCCCCGGGGAAGCATGTAATGCCTCGGGCTTATTCATTGACAGATCCATGTTCTAATAACGTAGCCGAGTACAACGTGCTTCTCATTGGACTCAGTTTCGCCAAGGAGCTGGGGGTCGAATATCTCGAAGCTTTTGGGGATTCTCAATTGATAATCAATCAAGTCCGTGGAGAGTACGAAGTCAGGAACCAAGACCTGATCCCGTACCACCAGGAGGCCGTCAAAATGGCAGATTCTTTTGAAGAATTCTTTATTGAATACATCCCTCGTCTCCAGAACGCTTATGCGGATACACTGGCAGTACTAGCAGTATCACTTGCACAGCCGCCCGAAACTGAACTGCTAGTCACAGTAAGATCACATCAACTCTGCATACCCATATACAATATGGATATCGAAGAGGAAGATGATAAGAACATAAACGCCAATGAGGTGAACTCAACTCAAATCGGGTCTGACTCCCGAGATTGGCGTTTTCCTATCATTGACTACGTCCAATACGGTATTTTGCCAGAGGATGTAAAAGAAAGGGAATCGATCCGCCGAAGAGCACCAATGTTCTTCTATAATACCGAGACCCGTACATTATACCGTCGGGGGTATGACGATTTGCTACTCCGATGCCTTTCGAACGAAGAAGCAGAAGAAGTTCTTAAGGAAGCACACGAAGGAGAATGCGGTGCGCATCAGCCTGGTCCCAAACTGTATGATCGCATCAGAAGAATGGGATATTTTTGGCCAACAATGGTACGTGACGCAATCGAATATGCCCGAGGATGTCACGCTTGTCAAGTACATGCAAATTATATGCACCAACCACCAGAGCGGTTACACACGTCAACCACGTCCTGGCCATTCGAGACATGGGGTATGGACATTGTCGGTCCTATTTTCCCCCCTTCAGTCAAAGGTGATCGATTTATTCTCGCAATCACGGATTACTTTTCAAAGTGGGCTGAAGCAATTCCGCTTAAAGAAGTGAAGACGAACAACGTCATCAATTTCATCAAGCATCATGTCATATACCGACACGGCGTGCCAAGACGGATCATTCATGACAACGGTCCACAGTTCATAAGCAACGCTTTCGTAAGGTTCTGTGACAAGTTTAAGATTCAAGATGTTTCGTCAACAGCTTATTATCCCGCTACGAACGGATTAGCTGAGGCTTTTAACAAGACGATTATTAAGATCCTGTCAAAGCTCGTGAAGACCAATAAACGAGATTGGGACGATAAACTTGGTGAAGCACTCTGGACTTATCGCACCACCGTACGCACACCTACGGGAGCCACCCCGTATTCCTTGGTATACGGATGTGAAGCTGTGCTACCATTGGAAATCCAAATCCCATCTCTTCGGATCGCTCTCGCAACAGAGATGACGACGGAAGAGCAACATCAGAAACGTCTCGAAGAACTCGAAATGTTGGATGAAAGACGCTTGGAAGCTCAACAACACATTGAGTTTTATCAAGCCAGAATATCTAGGGCTTTTAACAAAAGAGTCCGACAGAGAAGCTTCAAGGAAGGAGATCTGGTCCTCGCTGCTCGTCGACCGATAATCCTCAACTCCAAGAAGAAAGGTAAATTTGAACCCAAATGAGAAGGACCGTTTGTGATAGACACAGTTTATTCAAACGGCGCATATCACCTCATTTCTCTAGAAGGCGTCAGGCAATTAATGCTAATAAATGGGAAGTTCCTGAAAAAGTACTATCCCTAGTACATTCGGGATAACCCATTTATCGAAAAGTTCCTTGAAGAATATTACACTTAATATTCTAGAGGATAACCCAAAATCATTTTCACCACCAAAATCCCTCACTGATCAATTTCAATTGACAGTGAGTCCACCAAAAATATCTTTCTGGTCCAAGTCACCAACAAATTCCCCTCTTGATTCTTTCCACGAACAAGAGACCCACTTTCAATTCAGAGCCTCCTTTCGATAAACGAAAGAGCTTCCCTCTTTTCTCTTTGGTTAAACCTCTTCATGGTTATAACCAAAGTTAAAACTTCATTTCGATAAACGAAAAACTCATCTAGATAACCGATCCTATAAAAGGTAAGCTTATTTAGATCTTCCGGATTCTCGGAGTGGAGATCCCACTTCTAGTTTCTTTCTTGCACTGAAAATAGAATATAAAATTCTTCCTTTCCAGAATCAAGGAATAGAATATAAAATTCTTCCTTCCTTGTTCGGGGAATAGAATATAAAATTCTTCCTTCCCACACCAATCCTTTTCCAAGAATTTAGGATTCGCCATAGGAAGTTTATCCCGAATCCTAAGCAGGGATAAGTCTGCGCCTAACACGCGCTGTCGGTTTAGTCTTTCTCTATAGAAGAAGACACCAGAGTTCGGTTCTGGGGTATTTTATCCTGAAACCTAAGCAAGGATAAGTCTGCGCCTAACACACGCCGCCGGTTAGTTCTTAACCGTTAAAAAGAACACTCGCCCACATATTCAACATTATGGCAGGTTGTTATTAATAACACCAAAATCCATGTCTTACACGCATGGGGAATTTCATCCTGAATCCTAAGAAAGGATATGCCGACGCCTAACACACGTCGCCGGTTTAATCTTTGTCCGTAGAAAAAGATACCAGAACCTGATTCTGGGGACCTTTATCCCGAAGCCTAAGTAGGGATAAGTCAACGTCTAATACACGTTGCCGGGTAGCCTATTCCCGTAACAATAGCGAAGTCTACGTATTCGAAGTCGTAGCAACGAGTCTAAGGGAATTCATTCCGTTAGCACAACGTTACATGCGGAGCGGATTTAGACAATCCGCATGCTAGCCCGACTCAAACGGTAGTCGGTAAAGGCTAATCAAATCCGTTGAAGGCTGAGGGTTAGCCAAAAATCCTAAAGTCAACGCCTAACACGCGCCGCCGGGTAGCCTATTCCCATAACAAATGGTAAAGTCTATGTATTCAACATCATAGCACAAAGTCTAAAGGAGTTCATTCCTTTAGCACAACGTCACATGCAGAACGGATTAAAACAATCCACATGTAAGCCCGATTCAAACGGTAGTCGGTAAGAGCATGTCAAATCCGTTGAAGGCTGAGGATTTACCAAAAATCCTAAGTCAACGTCTCATACACGTTGCTGTTTAGTCTTTTCACAGGAGAAAGACAAAGTCTACGTATTCAATATCGTAGCACTAAAAGGGTTAACTCTTTTAGCTCAATGTCACTTGCGGAACGGACTTAAACAACCCGCATGCTAGCCCGACTCAAACGGTAGTCGGTAAAGGCTTATCAAACCCATTGATGGCTGAGAATTTACCAAAAATTCTATAAATACGAGTCATTGATGCATCAATTCTATGGATTGGTCTCGTGACTCAAGTATCTGCCACGCTCTAATTCCTTAAGAGCTTAAACTGTGTATACTCCAGAAGATGTACGAGTATAAACTATGTCGAACGCCGGACAACGCGTCGCAAGGAAGCTCAAACGCCGGACAACACGTTGTAAATGATGATTCAACACCGACAAACAATGGTCAGCAAACTCGAGCTAAAAAGTCAGGAAATCAAGAATCGACTTCAAGTTCGAAATTCCGACAGACGGTCAGACAATAAATGCAGCACCGGAACCCTTACAGATATTCGACAAAGCACCGAATAGCCTGGAGGACTGAAAGAATCAAGAATAGAAGCCATTCCAAATATCCCGTCGTTACCGATTGAAGGACGGGACAATCATATCCAAAGTATTCCAGACTCTTCTATAAAAGAACGAGGCTGAAATACTTTAGAGGGGGTATCTGTAGGCGTATAAAACTGCCTATAGGTCCCTTAACACAGCTCGACAACACCGATTCGACAAACCGACCATCGGGCGACGTATGCAGACACGATCGTTAGTCCACAACACCGAAGCCAAGTGATACGCGACGAAACGAATTAATGAGGCTACGAGGCTAACGAACCGCACGCAAACAACGGAATGAATCCACTCGCATGCGGAATCAAGCTAACGGGTTGAGGAATCAACGAGTCATCCAACCAAGAGCGGACTCGGACGAATCACGATCAAATCAAGATCAGTTTCGGACTCGAACTTAGAAGCGGATTTACTACCAAATCAGGAACCGGATTTACTGCCAAATCAGGTCAACGAATCGAGTCCGAACAAATCAACCACACAACCGAATCACGGACAGGACCGGAAAACGAAAAACGACGGGAAACCCCAACACCTAGAGGGGCTCGGCCAAAACCGAGCCACCTCAAGGTGGCTCGGTGTGTCGGCCACCTATGCGCGGGCACAGTAAAGGTGGCCTATAAATAGAGGGCTTGGTTCATTTGTTCAGGGGTTGGAAAATTTGGAGAGGCGAAGCTCTGCTGGATTCAAGACTCAGATCTAAAAAAGATCCAAACTTTGGGACTTTGAGGACTTGCTCTTCCAGATCTGGTGCTCGGCGATCGTCAACACCAAATAAGGAAAGAGTTCGAGAGGACTGGATCTCAGATCTACGCAGGCATACTCCGGATCAAAGCTTGGTCTTTGATCCCGAGATTTGGGCGATTGTTTCCTTGGTGAAATAATCCCCCCCGGCTATTATTTCCTTCGTAAAATAATACCCGTCGTACTGCGTAGATCCGACCGGATCTAGATCTCGCGGTGGTCCACGGATAAACCCCGGCGCAGGCGAAGAACCCACGCAAGCGAGCGACCGCAAAACAGGAGCTCGTGATTTGTTCGACAAACAAGGATAAAAAAAGTTGTAATTTTTCTTTTATTTTATTTGATTTTCATTGTAACCGGATCTTATTAAAAGACCGGATCTTTGTAACCGAAAAACAGTTATTTAAGATGGCAATGGAATCGATGAAGAAAGCAACGATTTTTCCCGCGAACAGTAGTGTAAGATTGAAGATCGGCATTACAAGAATCAAGATGAAAAGGAAAAAATTCTATAGCAACGACATACTGTAGCAGCCGAGAAGGATACTATACTAGGAACACTATAGCGGCGCGATAGGTACTGTTCATATCGATCCAACGGTTGAGATTGATTTGTCTTTTGATCGAGGATTTGGAGGCGGATTTTGGTGATCCATGAGTCGTCATAAGGTTTTTAAACGTGATGAGTTCGTTTTTGGAGTCGGTTTTATCAAATTCAATCTCTACAGTGACTAATTTGAATTTTGATCGTAGTTAGAGAATGATGACTTCTTTAGGTCCGAAGTTTGATTTCGCTATTCAACGGCAAGACAAATCTGATGGCAGATAAGGAGCATGAGTTGGTTGGTGTATAGACTGAAGAAGGACAGTGCCAGATTAGGTGGAGCTTGCAAGCCGGCACGACCAAGTGACACACATGGTAATGGAGATGGTGGCATTGGACTTGAAGATGATGAGCGCTCATATATTCGGTCTAAGCCAAGTGATGGAGGAGATATAAGCATCTGGCTCGTAGTATGGAGTAGAAGAGGTGCACCGATATTATTCGAGACGAGCAATGTAGGGGGAGCACAAGGATAACAAGTAAGGAGAGGCTATTGTCAGGCTCAACTTGGGAGGACAAACATGATTGATTTTCTTTTATTGTCAGAGGTGGCGAAGATCTTTTGGTGCACACAAGAGAGGTGGAGGCACCACGATGAAGCAGATGATAGTGAGGATCACGAGACAACCAGTTCGAGTGCATGTGTTCTGATTAGGAGTGTGGTTGCTTCGATTTGAAGTGCGAAAGAAATAGAAGACTCTAGCGTGAGAGGCAAAGTTTTAAGACGACGATGATATATCATTAAGGGAGTTTGGGAATCAAATCCAAGGTGGAGATTATTGGGATTGTGTCTTTGATTCTTTCTAGAACTTCATGAGAATTAGATGGGGTTAGAGATCTATCATAATTAGGAGTTTGGGTTCCATTATGATTAGAAGTTTGAATCCTATTCTAATTAGGAAGTTAGGCTAGAGATATGGTTTTGATTTTCCTATATATATTCTTCTATTGTTGGAGGAAAAACTAAGAAGAAGAGAGTAGAGAGAAGATGTAGTAGAGAGAGAGAGAGTCAATATTCTTGTAATATAGGGTTAGCAGAGGGCGTAGCCTGATTCAAGAATATTGTGCGAGAGGCAAGGGTTTCGTGATCTTTATCCGGCAAAAGATTACGAGGAGTGGGCTTTGGAGAGAATATGAGAGTTGATTATGTATGTGATGCTGAGTGATTGAGAGACGAGAGTTGAGTGGTTCCTCTTATTGTTCTCCCTAATACATAGTGAATTTCCCGTAGTGTTGCCTCATGGACATAGGTCGAAGTTGGTCGACCAAACCACGTAAATCCCGGCGTTCTTTTTTCTTGATTGTGGTCATTTTTATATCTTGTTGATTATGGGTTGGCTTTGGAGTTGTGCATATTGTAGTAGACGGGGAGAGTGAAATTCCCCAACAAGTCTAATGTTGTTGTTGTAATATACAAAAGAAATAAAACAAGAGACAAGAGACAAGAGAAGAAGAGAAATTATAATATTTCTTTATTAATTCTATTTCCATACATCATACAATTTATAGATAGATGATGAAAGATAAAAAGACATCAAGTTAATAGTCCACATACAGAGTAATGTCCACATACATTTTGTCTTTTAGATTTTAACAAAATGTCTTTTAGATTTCAACACTCCTCCTTGGACATTACTTCGAGATGTCAATGCCTTATTAAAAACCTCGCTAGAAAAAATCCAGTGGGAGAAAAACTAGTCGAGGAAAACAGTACATGACATACATACATTATTTTTGTTACATCAGTTGTCTCGTTAAAAACCTTTCGCTAAGAAAAACCATGTAGGACAAAAACTTAGCAAAGAAAAAAAGAGTATAACTATAGATCTTCGGGATCCAAACTTGTGTTGTATTAGTTGCCTCGTTAAAAACCTTTGGCCAAGAAAACTCAGTGGGACAAAAACTTAGCTAAGGAAAAAAGAGTACAACCACCACCTTCGGGGTTTGATCTTCAGGATTATTCTGAAAAATAATTCGCTCCCCCTCAAGACAACAAACATTCAAGTCTATGAATACCGTAGTGGCCAAGCACGATATCATAAAATTAAAAGTTCATATATTAAGGGATTTGGTGATCAAATCGTCTAGATTGTCACTACTTAGAGCGAACTTATCTATGTTAATTTCATTATTATTTTCGAGCGCAAGTGGATAAAAATTTTCCACATCTCATTTATGCAACACAAGTTACATTGTCCTTAGAAAAGACAACAGGGGTAATATCCTCGTTTAATATGACACACGATCATCGAATGTGTTTTACCAGCGATTTGAACCTTACACGTTCGCACGGGGCACATATAGAGGAACAATCTCTGAGTGGTTTCAACTAGTAAACATTGTCTGTTTAATAGACCTCCAAGAAATAACAGTACTACTACAGAGAAAAACATAACCAGTCAGAGATTTGGTAATATGGGGATCAGTCATATAACCAACATCAGAATAGCCCACCAATGTCATATTTTGATTTCTTTTATAGAATAAACAAAGATCTCTTGAAGATACCAGAGGATATATTTAACACTATTTTAATATCTCCTTTCAGGAGATGCACTAATTCTTGCTAGCAAGTGTAACACAAATGCAATATCAGACATGGTACAATTTGTAAGATAAATAAGTGCAATTTGTAAGATAAATAAGTGCTTCAATAACACGCTCAAATACATGACTTCGAGTCCTAAAATATCCTCGTTATCTTCTTTAGGTTTGTATGAGTCTTTATCCACTTCAAGGGATTTAATAACCATTGGTGTGCTAAGTTCATGAGATTTATTCATTTAAAATCTCTCCATGACCTTCTTCAGGAAGGTTGACTGGTATACCGATATTTCTTTAGGAACATGCTTGATCTGCAGGTCGAGATAATACTTGGTTTTTCACAAGTTTTTTTTTTCATTTCAAACTCCATCTTTAGGCATAAGCTAGCTTCTGTAAGCTCCTTATGCGTTCCAATAACATTTATATCATCAATATAGACCGAGATAATACAGAAGCCATTTTTAAATTTTTTTATAAACACACAAGGACAGACATCATTATTTGCATATCTCCTCTTTAGGAGGAACTCACTCAGTCGGTTATACCACATTCTACTCGACTGTTTCAAGTCGTATAACCACCTTTGCAATTTAATGCTATACATGTTGCGATTCTCATTTTCTCTCAATTCAGGAATTTTAAGTCCATCAGGGACTTTTATATAAAAATATTAGCGTCTAATGATACATAAAAAAATGGTCATGACGTACATATACTGCATATATAAATTTATAGTTTCTGTCATAGGTGTTAACTTGCAGAACGTAATACAATCACCAATAGGAGAATATTTTATATCCAAATCACTGCCTACATCAACTTTTGAGAAATATGTTCATAATATTGGTATGCGCAAACTTGGAAGACTATCATCTTCAGGGGGAGCAAATTCTTAAAGAACAATTCTGAAGATTGGGCCTTGAAGATCTATCGTCATATTTTTTCCCTTTTGCTAGGTTTTGACCTAGTGGGTTTTTCTTAGCATACACTCAGAAGATTGTCATCATCAGGGGGAGCAAATTTTCAAGACAATCCCGAAGATTGGGTCTTGAAGGTCTATAGTTGTACTCTTTT
This sequence comes from Asparagus kiusianus, assembly GCA_022839385.1. Lineage (NCBI taxonomy): Eukaryota > Viridiplantae > Streptophyta > Magnoliopsida > Asparagales > Asparagaceae > Asparagus > Asparagus kiusianus. The sequence continues at coordinate 95,228 of BQKN01062494.1, forward strand.
TCCCTTTGCTAAGTTTTTTCCCACAGGGTTTTCTTAGCTAAAGGTTTTTAATGAGGCAACTAATGCAACACAAGAATCTACTTATGTCGTGTACTCTTTTCATCGACTAGTTTTCTCCCACTGGGTTTTTCTAGCGAGGTTTTTAACGAGGCATTGACATTTCGAAATAATGTCCAAGGGGGAATGTTGAAATCTAAAAGACATTTTGTTGATATCTAAAAGATATTTTGTTGATATCTAAAAGACAAAATGTATGTGGACATTACTTTGTATGTGGACTATTAACTTGATGTCCTTTTATCTTCCATCATGTATCTATAAATTGTACGATGTATGAAAATAAAATTAATGAAGAAATATTATAATTTTTTTTCTTCTCTTGTCTCTTGTTTCATTTCTTTAGTATATTACAACAGTTGTTACGTTTTGTTAAACCATATTTAGGAACTCGTGGGCCTGATATCCCCACATGCATTTTATGTATTTATAAGGGTGAAATTCACATACCCCCTTACCTATTTCGTCAATTTTGAGATAACATCCCTAAAGCTTAAGGGGGGGGAAGTGTTACTCAGCTCCTTCTAACTTTTTGTCACAAAGCCTCCCAAATATTTACAATTTTGTCAGCCTAACTGTACTCCCTGTTGTTTTAAGCATCACCCATAAGTTTCAACATTAGTTTCAAAACCCACAAATTTTCAACGTTATTTTGAGAAGGCCGTGCGAATCCTGACAAAGCTTCAGAAAACTCCCATTACGCCTTGAAGGGCGTAGGTTGAATTTTTTTCAAAAGTGTGGGGGGTCTTTGTCACACAGCTAAAATTATGAGGGTCAAGTTACAATTTTTAAAGGTAAAGGTGATTATCTAATAGCATGTAACAGCTGCACGTTTGATAACTCAATTTAAAATTGGTCTAGCGAAACAAAAGCAGTTTTAAGTTATGGCCTAAATTTAAGATAAAACAGCACATCAGGACAAGCTTGTATATTCGCCTGATTTTTTATGTTAAACTGATTTTGTTTTGGTCCATGTTTTCCATGTGCGCCAGGCCAAAAAGGCCCAAAACTAGTCTACAGGAGGAGCTGCCATATTGAGGGGGTTACGTGAAATTTACCCTCTTTAGAATTGGTTCCGCAGTTAGACCCAGGATCCGACCCGCTAAAAGGACGGGCCGCAGAGGTCACCGAGCGCGGATGAACTATTTCGTTGCCCTTCCTCCCAAGAAGAGAACAGTGCTTGCCGGCGAGCGAAGCAAAGAGCGAAGCTCGCTGTCTGCATCGCGCCCAAAATCTAATCCCTCGCTTGGAGACGAAGGTTTTTTAAAGGCGACGATGCTGATCGCTTTGAGAATCTGCCAACAGTCCCCTTTGCCTCTCGCACCCCTCTCTCCATTTAAAACCCCCCAAATGTTCGCTAGGGTTTCCAAAATTTTCCAAGTTAGAGAATGGGGCAAGTTGCTGGGCATCTTTGGGATAGAGCTCAAGGTAATTTTCTTTCTTGAGTTGTTGGCATTTGATTTATATTAGTGATGTGAAAAAAATACAGGATTGATTAGCGAAGCTTCTTTTGTTTTAGTTGGAATTTGTTGGGTTTGCTTTATAGGACTCAACAGCCCCACTTCCCATAATTCTCTCAATTAAGAATATTACTGTTGAGAGAAGAATGGTTGATTTGGTCACACAAGACCAAGTCAAGATAACAAGGTCAAAGAAAAGTTATCTGCATCTCAATTTAATGGTATTATGCTGAATGAAAATTGTATCTATGGAGTGTGCTTCCTCATGCGAACAAATGTATGTCATCATAATTATCATTTCCAATGCAGTTTCTCTCATCTTGAATATTTCACGTTGTGTTACCTTATGTATGACATAATGCCCTACTTATCTCCTAGAATGGTGAATTACTTTTACTGATAATGATATGAAACGTATAAAATTCATTTGATATTACCTTCAATTGACGCTTTTTTATTGTAGTGGGATATTTAAATTAAATTTTTTAACGTATTAGCTTAATTGTGGATAGACCCCCTATACTATCACCCAATTGTGGATAGATCCCCCGTACTATAGCCCAATTGTCGCTAGGTCCCTTATAGTTCCGTTGGTGTGCGTAAAATAAAAACCTGCAGTGAACTTTTTTCAGGCTCAAAAATATCTTTTTTTTTTCCAGGTTGTGTGTGTGTGTGTGGGGGGGGGGGGGGGTGGTCTACGCATACTCGGGTAGCACAAGGGGTCTATATCACTATATGCACCAATATAATTACAAGGAGTCTGTTCCCAAGTTAGCAATAGTACAGTATCTGCAATTGACCCATTAAATCAATAGTAGATCACTTGTATCATCAAATTTTCCTAATTTATTATTTTTAAGATTAGATTTTTTAAAACTAATTACCTTGTCATTTAAATGTCCTTAACTTGGTTGGGATACTTGAATTGGGTTTTACTAGAGCCTCTGTACCATTGTCAAATTTACAGAGGACGAGCATTGCCAAATATAAAAAGGACAATCATGTTTAAATCAACAAAGCGGAGAGATTTATTTATTTAAGTGTTCAATTTTCTTCACAATCACCTTATTGAAATCGATGAGTTCCATCTTTTAATTTTCGCTTTCTGCCTACCTTAGTAATAACCCAAGAATCTCCCTTAATAATTACCTTCACCTATGGTGATTATTAGCTGTTAAGAGCCCAAACCATGCACTTTAAATTTTTTTTTTGTCTCATTACTTGTTGGTGTGTGGATATACTTAAACCCTCACCATTATAGGCATTATTCTACAATCTCTCCATAATGAAACCAACTCCTATTTTCTCTGTAACTTTCCTTTAGTTTTATTCAAATCATTGCTTGTATTTAATCTTATCAGCGTCTGATCTTTCCACTGAGACATGATTGTACATATATTACGAAACATAACAATGTATCACTCTGGAAGGTCTATAAAACTTTTAGAATCTCGACAACAACAGCTGGGGGTGAATGGCTGTAGTGAAAGGGATAGGCTATCTTCTAAAATTTCTCTTAGCAGTACTGTTTTTACTGTATATAGAAAAACGATTCATTGCATGACTACGCTTACACCTGCATGATGCTAATTTCTGATATGCATTTACAAGCCTTTCCCATCACGACATCACTGTAATATAGTTCCTAACTCTTATAGGGAAGTGGCAAGTGCGAAGAATATGTGACAAGATTTTCAATCAGTGGCCAGAGAAGGATAAGGGTCATTTGGCAGTAAAAGATCTTCACATTGTGACCTTGATGGTTTATAAGTAAGAATAATTCATTTTTCTGTATGATTTTGTTTGTTTGATAAATTTTCATTACATATTTAACCACTATATGTGCCCCCCCCTGCAGTTCTGTGAACAAGCAATTTCTTAGTCCTTATAAAGAACCACCCTCAATGGAAGCAGTTCAGAGCAAAGTAAAGGTATTGCCGGAACAGACTCTTATTTCATACTTACATAAGAAACTAGATGTTTTCTACGTAATGAGTTTTGTCAACAAAAAGACTGTCTGCTTCTCTGCCAATTCTTTGCGCTGACATAATATTTCTATGACAATGTTGGTCCTTGGAGAAGTTTGTTGTTATCTTCTCCCTGTGACAACCATATGAGGTGCTGTAGGATTGCTCTATGGTTGCTTCATGCGTAGTTGGTTTTTTAGTTTTACTTTTGCTGTCCTTTTGAACCTTTTCTTTTGAAGTAAAAGAAAGACTATGGCTATGCGTTTCATTACAAATATTTCAGATATATAAAAAATTTGGGTTAATTGCAGATAGACCCCCTGTGCTATTGCACAATCATGGATAGACTCCCCATAGTTTTATTGTTGCGGATAGACTCCTGAGTGAAAATATTGACTCTTTTACTCAGAGAAGAGAAAATTGTTCTTTTGACAAATAGGCTTCCTGAAGGTAAAGAGATTTAAAAAAAAGACTCAAGGGATCTATCTGCAGCAATAGAAATCCAGGGGGTCAATGTGCAGTTGGGCGATAGTACAAGGGGTCTATCAGCGATGAAACCTAAAAATCTTTAATGTGTTTTGTGCTTCTATTATGAAAAACTTTGAATTTTGTGAATGGGTATAACATCTAAAGGAGTATATTTCCTGTACGTGCGCTACACATCAAAAAGGAATATAACACCATTGAGGGAGAAATTTACAAACCTTCTAACTTATATGTCATCAATGATGAATTTCAGGCCTTAAGTGCTAAAGGAACAACTGCAATAAGCCGCAATGAATTCTATGAGATAATCATGGAGTGGATCCAGAAAGACCTGCGTATAGTTCTTGCAAACAGGGTTATGCTCGCTCTTCTCGCCGGACCTCTGTTAGCAGTTCAAACAAAAAAAGTAGGGAGGCAAGTTCCACGTATCAGAGATACAGTTGACAAGGTTCCAACTCCTCTCATTGCTTCAGTTTACGCTGCGGGTATTGTTCTCCTCCAAGATGTAAGGGTGGATTGAGAAGAAGCTAAAAGACCGTGCATCTGGTGTACATACAGCGTGCTTCTTTTGTGAAAATAATAAGAGAACTCTGGCAATAATTTGCATAATTGGATTTATCTAAAATAAAGGATATCATTATATTGAATGTGACTAAATGTTACTAGTCTTTGCTACCTTTGTCTCGTTAGAATTTGTGGCGTGCCTTGTGACATCAGTGTCTTTATGCAGGCTAGACTGAGTGCGAGTGTGATTCTAGTAGTTTGTGTTGTGCGCAGCGGAAATTTCGGCAGAGTTTCTGGTGCACAATAAGAGAGAAAGATCAATAAGAATTCTTATTTCTCAAAGGGAACAAGAATCTGAAGCCTAATATCTCATCAAAGTGGGATATTAGCTCTTTCTCTCGTCAGCTCTAGGACTACGCATCGAGAAATCCTAAAAACTATTACAATGGTCACAAACTCAAACAAACTAATTTTACGTGGTTCGGCAAACTGCCTACGTCCACGGGGCATGGAAGGGGGAGATCTACTATTAGAGGGGAGATAATACAACTAGGGTTTACAATCACTCAATCTAAACCCTCACACAATTATCTCTCTCAAAAGCACAAAAGGACTCTTTGCACGCCGTTCAAAAAGAACACTGCCAACACTTTTGCACATTGCTTCTGCAGCCGCCAAAGACTCCCTTGCCTTGCTGCCGTTTTCCCCCTCAGCCTTCGCAGACAAAATATAAACAGCAGCTGCCTTATTTTTTTTTTCGTCTGCGTTTCTCTCCCTTCCTGTGCTACCGAAACCCTAGAATCAAAAGCAAATATATAGGCTGCAAGCTATGTGCTATCGGGTGGCCCACGCGGAAACAACAAAAATAAAGAAAACCAAAAGCCGCGTCTTGCGTTGCGTGAGAACGTGGGTGTGGTCACGTGAAGCTTTACACGTGCTTGTGGCCCCACACTTCATCCGTGTTCACAATTCTCCACCTCGGCGAAGTTTTTCCAAAACTGAGCCGACACCAAACATCCAACTGTCTCACTTGTTGTGTCCAGTACGCCGTGAAACAATTCACGACAACGGACTCAATCCACAACAAGTAGAGACCCAAACAGGAGTGCAAACACTCTTCCAAATGTCGATGTCTACTCACCAAATCGATCTCACCCCCATCAAAATTCAAACCGGCTGCATCATAAAGACTGCCTACGTATCCTCTTGCCCAAGGAATCAAGCCGAACATAGTTCACCCAAATAGTCGCAAACGACCTCAATCCAATAGAAGAGTTCGCAACTCTTCTCCAATATCATCAACTCTGCGGCTGATAGCACCTCCAATGGCCTCAAACACCTCCACCTGAGGTGAACCACTGGCCATATCCAAACTGCATCTATCAGCTGTACTCGAATCAAAACCCAACTCATCATCTGCACCCAAATCCAAATGGTCCCTAAGCTGTGTCACCTCAGCTGGAATCCCAAACAATACAGTATGATCTGGAGTAATCTTCACCCAATATGGAGTATCATCAATCTCCACCCGCTGCGATACCTCTAAGGTCTGTCCAAAACTCTCCACCTGCTGAGAGTCAATTAGCTCCCTCATCGAAGCCTCATCTAAAGTGACACAACCAGACCTATCTTCCAATGGAGTTTTACCTCCAATCACAGCAGTTGATAACTCTTTAATAGAATGACCCAAATATGTCGAAGCCTCAGTCCAGAAACTCTTATGCAGACCATTGCTTGACAACAAACACCGATCCTCCTCCAGCAAGGCACGGTTCTTCGAATTATTCACCCTATCTAGCTGCCCCAAGATTTCCTTTCCAACAAAGTGTCTCGAAATGCCGTGAGCTCAGCTCCAATACAGAAACAGGTCCATCTTGTACCTCCCATCAGAATGAAGTACCTTCATCTTTCTGTCCATCTTACACTTCTTCAAACTGTTAGAGACTACTAGGACTTTCTCCAATGGGGATTTGGTTGCAACCCAAACACGCCTAGAACAGCCACCAACAAAGAAAACCAAACGCCTATTACCTCCCAATGATGCCCCCTTGGAAGGCCCCCAAACATCCACGTGAACTTCTCCAGAACGACCCTTAGCACGGTGAATAGAGGTGCCACACTTCGCATCGGTCTTCTTGCTCACATCAACATGTTCACTGGACTTCAAACTGCAGGTCTTCACACCCTCTTTCAATCTATGCGAGTAATCAATACTGGAATGACCAAGCCCCAAATGCCGCAGTCTAGTCGAATCAACAGAAGTCGCCAGCTCTCCACCTGTCACTATACCTCCAGTCAAGTAATACAGGTTATTCCTCCTGACGCCCTTCATCACAATCCGATAGTCTTCCGTGATCTCGAGAACCATGTCCTCAACACGAACCTTCAGACCCTCTCCAACCAAAGCTCCAATCGAGATCAAGTTCTTCCTCAAAGAAGGAACATATCTCACATTGTTTAACTCTCTAACAGTCCCGTCAAACATCTTTATGCGAATTCTTCCTATCCCAAGGATCTGGCATACACGGTTATCAGCCATGTACACCACACCACTATTCACCAGCTTCTCAAAACTGGAGAACCATTCCCTTCTAGGGCACACATGATAGGTCGCACCACTATCCAACATCCATTCAGATTCCTCCGAATAGCTATCTGTAGGACTGATATAAAGCGAATAAATAGAAGAGTCAGAATTATTACCATCCGATACGATGTTTGCTTCTGATGGTGGCTTCTTCCATTTTCCCTTCTGCTTATTCTTCATCCATTCATCGAGCTTTGGACAGTCTTTCTTCCAATGACCAGTCTCCTTACACCAAGCACACTGATCTTTTCCTACTCTAGACTGTGACTTCCAATTCTTTCGGTTTGGACCCTTCCCTCTTGCGACCAACGTCTCTGCTACCGGCTCAACTGAAGCCTCCTTATCATTCTTTCGAAGCTGATAATTCACCAATGCAGCAGTGACCTTACTATACGAAATGGATGCCTTCTCATTAATAAGAGTAAGGACGAATGTCTCATATTCCTCGTCGGGCAAGGAACTCAACAACAACAACACATTGTCCTCATCTTCAATTATAACATCCATGTTCGTCAAATCCGCAAAAAGCTTCGTGTAGTGGTTCATGTGATCTCTAATGGAGGTTCCCTTCTTCAATTGGAAACGATAAAGTTTCCTCTTCAAATGCAAGCGGTTCTCAACACTCTTTGTCAGATACTTGCTTTCAAGAATCTCCCAAATTTTCTTCGCAGAAGTCTCATTCATCACATCATATTTTAGATCTTGAGTCAAACAAGATCTAATCACACCACACACCGTTCGATTCATCTTCTTCCAAACCTTCTCTTCAATCTCATCTGGCTTGCCATCTAACTCTAAAGTATCCTCCAAATACTGCGCGTTCAGCGCATCCAAAACCTCGCATCTCCATAATCCAAAGTTGTTTGTGCCATTAAACTTTTTCACATCTATCTTTATAGAGTGAATATTCAAACTTTGAATGGTCTTCGCGCCAGAAGAACCACCATCGACACCCGAAGCACCTTCTTTCCCTGACATCTTACGCACCAACAAATAAAGAATAGATCCAAAACTAAAAAGATAGAGTCTTTACCAAAAGATCCCACCTTTATCACCAAACGAAGCCCTAGACGAGCCTCCAAATTGATCTACTCCTCCAAATAGCCCAAGCATAGCCCGAGCTCTGATACCACTTGTTGTGCGCAGCGGAAATTTCGGCAGAGTTTCTGGTACACAATAAGAGAGAAAGATCAATAAGAATTATTATTTCTCAAAGGGAATAAGAATCTGAAGCCTAATATCTCATCAAAGTGGGATATTAGATCTTCCTCTCGTCAGCTCTAGGACTGCGCGTCGAGAGATCCTAAAAACTATTACAATGGCCACAAACTCAAACAAACTAATTTTACGTGGTTCGGCAAACTGCCTACGTCCACGGGGTAAGGAAGGGGTGTAGGCTGTCTAAAAATTACAATAGATAGCTGATTCCCCATCAAACACCGATGATGGAAATTACAATTTGACGACTTCCAGAAGGCTACAATTTAAAGACTTTCACGTAGATCGCTGAAGGTTACAATCTGACGACTTTTATGACAACTGATGAAAGCTCTAATCAATAGTCTTCACAATCAACATCGGGAGTTACAATCTGACGACTCTCACATATCAAAGAGCTAAATCAAAGATTAGAAAATGACGATCTTTGCAGTGCTCTGACAGAAAGAGACTACGAATCGACGGTCTCTTCAAACCAAGCTGCGGAAGTCCTCCCTGCACACCAGCATCAAGACGCACCGCGTTCATAGCCACGAACGCAGCTCAACGCAGCTCCAAACGCTGCCCAATGCAGCTCTATACCGCTGCCAAACGTAACTCCAAGCGCTGCCCAACGC
>BQKN01062494.1:104133-130889 GCA_022839385.1 Asparagus kiusianus
TACAATTCTTTTTACTATTCTTCTTGTTACAAAATTTCCCACAAACAAGGGGGAGATCTACTATTAGAGGGGAGATAATACAACTAGGATTTACAATCACTCAATCTAAACCCTCACACAATTATCTCTCTCAAAAGCACAAAAGGACTCTTTGCACGCCGTCCAAAAAGAACACTGCCAACACTTTTGCACATTGCTTCTGCAGCCGCCAAAGACTCCCTTGCCTTGCTGTCGTTTTCCCCCTCAGCCTTCACACACAAAATATAAACAGCAGCTGCCTTATATTTTTTTTGTCCGTCTGTGTTTCTCTCCCTTCCTGTGCTACCGAAACCCTAGAATCAAAAGCAAATATATAGGCTGCAAGCTATGTGCTATTGTCAAGAACCGCCCCATTTTGGCTCAATTGGGTGCATTTGGACTCACTTATTCATGGTTGGGTCCATGAAGATCCTAGGGTTTTCTAGAGTTTTCTTGCATAATTAAAGGTATGATAAATATATTGTATCTAGAAGCTTCTAGGAAAATCTCATGTAAATATCTAGGGAGATATTTTAGGAGAAGAGTCTAGAGACTCAATCTTAACCATTGATTGTAAGAACAATCTAGAAGGCTAATCATAGCCATCCATTGTAAGCTAGCCTTGCCTATAAATAGGGGCTAAGGCATTTCATTTGTATCAAGCAAGAGTTGCTAAGCAATAAAGCAATAAGAGTTTCCACTTCCACTCTTGAGTGTTCTCTTCCTTTCTCTTGAGTGAGTGTTTGAGAGATTAGGCTGACTTAGCCATTCTAGTGAGGGAAAGAGTGACTAAGTGCCGCACGAGTTCGGGTGAGGTTTTAGGTGAAAGAATCAGCCCGTGACATTTGGTATCAGAGCCAAGGTTCGGAAGTGATAATGTCGAGCTCCGACCTTCGTTCCGAAGTACTTGGTGCGGTGGATCCGAAGGATATTCCAAGGCAACGTAGGGATAAATCTCGCGACATTATGACGACGTTGGAGGCACGGTTAGCTAAGGTGGAGCTTACCGTGGCGGATAAGATGGAGGCTTTCGACGAGCGCATCGAGAAGTTGGAGTCTGCAGGAGACGAACTTCGGGAGGAGATGCAGTCGGCCTTGAATTCCGCCATCGACATGCTACAGCAAGGGATCACATCCGTACGTGAGGAGTGTGCATTCTTACGGAGCCAAGGGGAAATGTTCCTGAAGGAGATGGCTGAATTTAAAGAAAAGTTTAGCCAATATGATGCTATCTTGGCAACTCGAGGTATGATCTCACAACCTTTCATGGCTAAAGATACTCCTAAACCGAAGCCGTATAAAGGAGCTAGGGGTGCCCGGGAGATCGATAACTTCCTATGGAACATGGAAGTATACTTCAATGCTGTCGGATATAGGGATGATGCCGCCAAGCTCCAAGCCATACCTCTCTATCTCGAGGACATCGCTACGTTGTGGTGGCGTAGACGATGCGAGGATATGAGAAAGGGTACGTGCTCCATCACTACTTGGGAAGAATTCAAGACAGATTTGAAGCGGCAATTCTACCCGGAGAATGGTGAGGACGAGGCCCGAGGCAAACTTCGTCGCCTTACTCAAAAATGTTCAATTCGTGATTACGTGAAAGAATTTTCAGAATTGCTGCTAGAGATCCCGGACATGGGCGAGAAGGACTCTCTATTCTCGTTCATGAATGGCCTCGCGGGATGGGCCAAGACGGAGTTACAAAGGCGTGGCGTCCAGACTCTTGCCCAAGCAATGCAAGTAGCCGAGTCGCTGATCGAGTTCAAGAAAGTGAACGACTCGTCCAAGCCAAAGGATAAGAAGGGTAAGCCTACTAAAGGTGGGGGAGAGAAGGATAAGCCATCCAAAGAGTTCCCACCTAAGTCAACGTCCGAGAAGGGTAAGTCCTATGACAACTCTAAAGGAGGTGACCGTTCAAAGAAGTTGGCATGCTACTTCTGCAGCGGTCCACATAAGTTGTGGTGAGGGTTATTATAAATTCAGCAACAACCTACACTAACTAAACCCCTTTTTCTCTGCTCAACAATCTGAGTCTCATCAACCCTTTTCCCTCCCCCATTTCTATTCAAACCTTTACCAAGAATACCAAAAAATCGAGCTCATGACGGAGGGAAAAACCGGTTAAGGTTGAAGGGGAGTGTATAGAACTCCTCATTTCGACTATCTCCTTTAAATGTCCTGAACCTCACCCACCACGGCATCCCTCTATCTCTTGCTGCTTCCTTGAACTCGAGAGTGTTGTCGAGAAACACAGCCACGATCAACGCAACGGTTGCAGACGAGGAGAATATTGTGTTTATGAAGTCATTGAACTGCAATATCGGATTTGATAGGATCAGCAAAAGAGTATCCTCGCTGCATTAGCTAAGCTCAAATAAATTCAAATAAAGGCTTTGTTTATGAAGTCACTGAATTAGCAGACGAGGAGCATACATGTTGCATTATCACATTTACTGCTCATATCAACTAACTTAACGGAAAAGATGTCTTAATTGTTAGAATATGAATTATAATAACCCTCATCACAACTTTGATGTTTTGGTGCAACGGAAAGGACTCAAATATCAGGGCAACCGGGATTTAAACCTAATGGGTATACATGTTGCATTATCACATTTGCTGCTCATATCAACTAACTTAACGGAAAAGATGTCTTAATTGTTAGAATATGAATTATATAATAACCCTCATCACAACTTTAATGTTTTGGTGCAGCGGGGGGGGGGGGGGGGGGAGGGTGTTCTAACTGCATATTTTTAAGGGGATATAATATGTTTAAAGGTGTATTTCAATCAAACACTGGAGCGTTGTATTGTCAAAATTTTGAAATATAGTGAAGATCCAATTATTTAAATAGTAGTTCTCTGTTGTACCCGATGCATGCATTACGTAGTGAGCTTGCCCATGAAAAAAATAATGTTAATAACTTCAAAATGGTTTTACTATTAGAAAATGTGGGAAGTGATGAAAGTTAATGGAGTAATGGAAGATAGTTAAGGTATTTTTAGATTTTTTTTTCCTTCTAATTTTGTCCTTACGACTGGTTTCAATATGTAATAAATTATTGAGAAAACATGTCGAATGCAATAGCGGTAGAATCAAAATTGTGAGGTTTATCAAATAATAGAAACAGATAATAGATAGATAGGGGACAGTAGATATCGGAACGGGATAATGCACGACTTCAGCACAAAAATTTTCTGCCAGTAAATTGGACGTTGGATGTTTGCTGTCCAGAGATCAAGAGCTCATGACTTTTAACGGCTTGTTGATTGAGAGATTATTCGTCCAATCACGGAACGTCGCGTTCCAAGTCGTCATCATTTTTAATTTCACTGTGGGATCCGCACCAAGTTAGAGCAGCGCCTCTGGGTGCGACATCAACTCGTGGGTTCAGCTCACAAGCTTTGAAAGCTACGTCTCAATTTATAACAAAAAAAAATAATTTCAAAAAATATAGGAAAGTAAATATCAAAACGGGATAATGCACGACTTCTCACAAAAATGCTGTTCATAGATCAAAATGCTGTTCGTAGATCATTACCTTACGGCTCGTTGATCGTGATTATTCATCCAATCATGGGACGCCACGTTCCAAGTAGTAAGTCACAATTTTTGGTTTCAATGTGGGACCCACACCAAATTAGAGCATCGCCTCTGGGTGCTACACCAACTTGGGGGTTCAACTCACAAGCTTGGAAAGCTACGTCCCAATTTATTAAAAACAAAAAAAAATCTAAAAATAAAAGGGGGAAAATGGATCTCTCCCCTCTCTCGTCTTCTCCTCCTAGCCATCAATAAAAATCCCCTGATTACTTTAAAAATCCGCTCGCCTGGAAAGTGAATCTCTATCTTAACAAAAACAACCTATCGCATCTTCGCCTTCACCAAAATCTCAAGCGCTCGAAGCATGGGGCAGGTCTTGGCCACAGTCCAGGAGAAATTCGATGGTATTCTATTAACTGTTACCATTCAATTTTAATTGGAAAAAAGGGGAAAAAAATCATTTTTGTGTTCATTTTTCTTGTTGATGGTACAAAGGGAAACAATGGAAAGAGAAGCAGATAAGGAAGATAACGGATAAGGTGTACGATCGCATCAGAGCCGATTGCGGAGGCGACGGCATCAACTTCGAATATCTCTACATCGCAGTTCTCTGTGTATACAAGTGATAGTCTCCTTATTTTTACTTAGGGTTCTTGAATTGTTGAAATATTGTTACTGTTGTCAAATGTGTTGTTGTTGGTTTGTTTCAGTGATATCAACAAACGCTTGCCTGGCCCTCATAATGATCCACCGACGAAAGACCAACTTAAAGCTATGATGGAGGTTTGCCTCCTCTTCTTTTCTATATATAAATTCTAATTAGTGAGTCGCATTTCATCTGCGTTTATGCTTCAATTAATGGTTCAGTACCAAGTGTGTATGTTGAAATTTGGTTGTGTGCCTTGTTGGGATTTTTAGATCTCACAAAAACCCCAAAAATCACCGAACGCAGCAAATAGAATCACACGAGATTTAACATGGAAAACCCTCAACAGTGAAAAACCACGGGATCAAAATTAATCCACTATCACTTCCAAATTACAATCTTTTACACGGATAAAGACTGCCAAACACTCTCTCTCACAATACCCTTGTACCCGGTTACACCCTCTAAAACCCTGATTACAAGAATATTATCTCTCTCCTAGTGTTGTAAAAAGCGAGAAATAGTGGCGCTATAGCAGCGCTTTTCGCGGTCGCGGAGCTTCACCTCACTGATATAGGGGATAACGGGGTGTTTTGGTGGAGAAAACCGCCTTTTGCTCGAAACACGGTCTAAAGCGCGAAATCGTGGGTTTTAGCGCTAAAAAGCGCTAAACTCATCTGTTAAAACTCTCCCCGAACCCGACCCAAACCCGACCTGAACCCATCTCTTAAAACTCATCTTCCTCTCACTGACTCCCGAATGTGTCCTAGCCGCCTCCAGTGCCTCTCCCTATTGTGCCTCTCTCTTTCATGTATCCGGCGACGACTTTCATCGCCGCCTCCGATCAACGTCACCGGTAACATCTCCCAACATCTCACGTCATCTCCGGTTAAGCCCATCTCTCTCTCTCTCTCACGGTCTCACCTTTCTCTCCCTCTCACTTCCTCCGGCGACATCAGAAGGTCCAGACCTTCCCTTCGGCAACCAGCAGCAGCTCCCTCCGACGACCAGCAGCAGCAACATCTCCTCTCTGTTGGGCTTCATCTGCAACAGAGAGAAAAATGTAATAATTTGATTTTTAAAATTCCCATGATAATGATTTTAGTAAGGATATTGACCTAACTGAAAAATCTCAAGCGGTGCAACCATTCCCTGTGTAATCATGTCAATATGCAGTTTTGTTCTTGTTTTACATTCACCAATGACAAATAACAGAAATGTGCATTCATTTTCTCTTGTTAGCTTGAATTGACCATGTCCTTTTGTTGTTAAACTACTAAGTAAACTGTTTAATGTTGATTTACTAATTTACTAATTTACTAATTTATAGCAGACGAGTAATTTACTAATTTGTTATTTGTTATTTGTAAAGTTCTAGTACTTATATTGTTATTTGTTCTTGTAGAATTTTTAGATTTTTTATATTATTTTTCTTATTATTTAGAATATTTAAATAAATTTATATTTGACCGCTATTTGACTATGCACTATTGGTCGCTATTTTGCCGCAATAGCCCCAAACAGCCTTAGCATTACGTCGTCACGACGCGTCGCTATCCGCTATCAGCAACCTTGCTCTCTCTCTCTATACTCTAAACCCTAGAATAGGACGTCTTATTTAAAGACACCATGACTTGCTCGTCGAGTTAACTTGGCCTCTAAGAAAACTATTAGGACCGGGCCTAGCCTTCAAACCCGCATCCGACTTGGAGTTTGAGTCGGTACTCAACATATCTCCCCTGGACGAAAAATCTCCAAGTGTTTCAACGGCTTCAGAAAAACTCACTCTCTTCTTGTTCTTCACCTCTCCCTTGTGAACAGATTGTCAATCTAAATAGTAAATATGATTGCTATTCTTTCTCCCTCGTAAAATCAAATCATCATCTTTATTCACTTTGCATCACTCTCCTTCACCCACGTACTTGTATGAACGCGATGCCATCTTACCTAACGAAATTAAATTAGTACCACATGACGACACATATCTCACATGATGAAGAATTTCGACCTTCCCAATGTGAAGTTTGAAGCGAACACTGCCAACGCCTTCAACCTTCATCTTCTCGTTGTTTTCAACGTTCATGTCGTCAATTTCTTCATCTATCTTCAATGTGTCAAATAGTTTTTGTTATTGCAAACGTGCATAGAGACTGTAGAATCGAACACCCAAGTGTTATTCGCATTCGTACCTATACTCTGTATCAACGGCACCACATCTTCATCACACATAACTATCAAGGAGTCCACCTTCCCATTTTCTTGAAGTTTCATCTGTCTAATACTCTTCAAATCATCTCGCATCTAGGAACATCTGAACTGAATGTGACTTTTCTCTCCGCAATAATAGCACTCTCTTTCGTTGTCGTCTTGAGCCCGAGATTTTGACCTTCGCAAACTATCACATCTCCCCTTACTCCTTCGTTTATTAGAACATTTAAAAGCCAGTGCACTCTCATCACCATTAAATGCGCTCTCATTTTCCATAATTCTTTCATTCTCACGTAGGAGTGTTGTCACGTCGTCGAACTTTAAAGTCTAATTCCCTGTAATTATTGTCTGATCTAATGGCTTGTACGACTTCGGCAAAGAAGACAGTAGGAGAAGCGTCTGCTCTTCTTCTTTAATTTCCTCATCAATATTTATAAATTGACGAACTAGCTGATTAAAGACATTGATGTGGTCTTGAATTACAATATCTTCTTCCATATTCAATGAATAAAGCTCCATCCTCAAACACAATTGGTTGGTCATTGACTTTGACACATAAATCCCCTCAAGCCTTTCCCACAGCCTCCTTGGTATGGTCTCTTGCATAACATTGTACTTGATCTCGGAGGCGAGTGCCAAACGAATTATGCTAACCGTCCTCTTTTGCATGGAATTCCATTCAGCATCCTTCAATCTTTTAGGTTTTTTCTCCTCTAAAGATTAATCAACACCTTACTGCACAAGAATATCTTGAACCGTACACTGTCATATTATAAAATTTGTCTTGTCGTTGAATAGCAAAATATTTAACTTCAGACAAGAAAAAGTCATCATCCTTTAACCACAATCAAAATTCAAATTAGTCACTGTAAAGATTGACTTTGATAAAATCAACGTAAAAAACGAACTCAACACGTCGAAAAACCTTAGGAACGACTCTTGGATTACTAAAATCCGCCTCCAAACCCTCGATCAAAAAACAAATCACTTTGTACCGTCGGATTTGATTTAATAGTTTGTAATTAAACCCTCACCCACGTGAACAATATTCCCGTAGCTACAGTATTCCCGTTGCTACAGTATTCATGCTGCTATAGTGCTTTTCTTTTTTTTTTTGTTCTTCCGATGTTGATCACCGTGCTTCGACCACTGACACCTTCGCCAATTGCACACCGCTCAAACCTCCACAGACCGTCGAATCCCACTCTGATACCACTTGTTAGATTTTTAGATGTCATAAAAACCCCGAAAATCACCAAACGCAACAAATAGAATCACGTGAGGTTTAACGTGGAAAACTCTCAACAGGGAAAAACCACGGGATCAAAATCAATCCATTATCACCTCCAAATTACAATCTTTTACACGGATAAAGACTGTCAAACCCTCTTTCTCACAATACCCTCGAACCCGGTTACACCCTCTAAAATCCTGTTTACAAGAATATTGTCTCTCTCCTTCTCTCTACTCTAAAACCCTAGATTAGGGCACCTTATTTAAAAACACATCTGGCTTGCATGCCAAGTTAACTTGGCTTCTAAGAAAACTACTAGGATTGGACCTAGCCTTCAAACCCGCATCCGACTTGGAGTTTGAGTCGGTTCCCAACATGCCTAATATTTTGGGATTGTTCATTTGATTAACTCTTTTGGAGAAAATAAGATTTCATGTATCTTACAGGTTTAGGATTGGGCTGCATGAAGCTTTTGTTTCCATTTGTTCTTTAGGATTCATTTTATAAAGATCGGACCAAATTCGCTAAAAGTTTGAATACAAGCTCCTATACTTTTCCCTCTTTTGCAACCAAAGAGAATAAGAATTAGATGGTTTGAGGGGGTTTATACTGAGCAGAGCTGTTAACTCCTCATTCCTAACCAGTACCTTTTGTTTTCTGCAGAACATAAATATATCATGAGCATTAAATGCCCTTTTTATTTAACAAAGTCAAATTCTTGTTATTACTGGTACAATGATAAATTAATCCATAGTAGGGCGGAAAACAACGTGCAATTGGACCACACTCAAATCTTATCACTTTCTAATGTTTTCCCCTCTCATATTTCTTTATTAATCAGATATTGACACATCACATTGTTGAACTAGAGTAATTAATACTATCAAATTTTTAGGGCTATGATGGGATTGTTATTAGAATGGTCTACAAAGCCAATTATGGGATTCTTCTTCATTTCAGTGGTGCACTAATTAAGATAGAAAGAAAATTAATAAAGCAACAGCTTAAGCCAGTGACACTGGTGATACTGCAGATGAAAATTACTCTCATGAGGTAGTCTTGAGGGGCAACAGAGGAGGAGAATGAATAAGGTTCTAACACAAGTGTTGGATTTTATTTTACTTGTATTTTATTTTTATTCTATTTAATTTACTTTCTGCATGTTACTCAGTCCAAAATTAAGTTTGCAACGATCAACAAAAGAAACTCCATTTTGGAGGCCCACTTCAGTATTATCACGAGGCTAGTCACTCTTATCAATTTGTTTGCGAGTGACTTTTGTAGAGATAGTCATAATGTAAATATTCATTTGGGGAAACCAACACGGAAATTAAACAGGTGAAAGCAACATTAAACAGACTAAGTCAAAATGTAAGTTGTATATGGTGCACACATCCTCCACATCTTCCTCAATGGTCACAATCGGTGAAAATATGACCGGAGTTAACTTCATGGTTGTCACGGTCTTTATGGAGCAAGTCCGCTCCCAATTCAATAGCCTCGAGCGCGATGCTGACCACCAATACAGTGAGGACCCTGCTGCTCCAATCGAATCGCATCCAACGTCCTCGCTATGTTTGGTGATGAGAATGAGGTACGAACCGCTGAGGAGGGTCGTGGGGAGGGTGCAGAGGATGGTGGGGGGAGTTGGTTGTTGAGGCGGAGATGGTGAGGGCATTGCTTTGGTGGAGGGACCCAGGGGTGGATATACATGGGTCCTAAGGGTCCATCCCCCCTTCCCCCTCAAAAAAAAAAAGAAAGAAAGAAAAAGAAAAAACCCAAACAAAATATAATAGGGGTATGGATAAAATTGTTGGCTTATAAAGTTAAAACATTTCACACTATTTGGGTAATCACAGGATGGGAGTTTCTTCTCACTTCATTTTGCAGGCTTGGGTTTCTTCTCCTTGGCCTATGCAGTTGCTTTTGAGCTCTCCATGAAAAAGAAGTTCAGGCCTGAATTTTGTTTAATTTTTCTATTATGTTTGTTAGTAATCTCTTAATAGATGGTTTTTTCCCATAGAAACCACCTTAGAATTAGGGTAATTATACAGAAATCACCTTTCATTTTCAATTTATACATAAACCGCCATTAAAGATTGATATTTTTTTTGCAATCAAAAAGCAACTAGTCAAAATTTTCACGAAAAACCCAAATTACCCTTAAAAACTCACATTCACAGCACGTGATTGATGGTTTTAGTGTCTAGGTCTCATTAGGATACAACTCACATACCTTGAACTAGAATTTTTTAAGTTTATTTTTAGTTTTTCAGTGAAATTTTGACTAGGAGACTATTGGCTTAAAAAAAACCAACTTTAATGGTGGTTTATGTACAAATTGAAAATGAAAAGTGGTTTCCGTATAATTACCCTATTTTTAATTTTAAATGATTAGAGCATTTTCCTTTTTCTTGATACAACTTGTTAAATTTTTTAGTCATTTTGTTGTTAAAATTTACAAAGGGATAGCTATTAACTAGCAGGATAGTGTTCACTGTAGGTGTTTTATTTTCATTTTTTGTCATGGAATGATTTCTTTAGAAACCAAATATCTTCTAAGACTTCTACGGATGGGGTGAGGGTGACTCAATTAAGGAACAAATTTCTAAAAAAAGCTGAGTTCTGTTACCTGGTTCAAGTACATTGAATGATCATATGCTCTTATATTTTAAAGTCTTGCTATGTAATGATGTTGAGATACAAATCAAACGCGCAAAGAAATATATGTTATCTTGTTTAATTATCAATCTTCTTGGACCCTCTTACCGAAATTCCTGACTCCGCCACTGCAAGGGGACCTGATGGTGACGTTCTTGTTTCTGACATGTTTGGTGATGGTTGTTTTGGTATATGTGGCACCCATCAGGATGGTCATAGGAGTACAAGGCTTATATGCCTTGAGGCGACCCACGTTCCATTCAAGATTGTCATTGTTGGGTATGTGTTCCTTTAGTAGGCTGCCAAGGAAGGCAGATAGTTTGCTCTAGGGTCATAGCAGTTCACAATGAAATTGGTACAAAATCTTGGGTAGCATGGTTTATGAGGAGGATTCCGCATGCATGAAGTGACCTAGACTACTTCACAACATTCATCACTTCATCTTGAAATTAAGAATAGGCTATGGTAAAGCAATGTGAAACTTGAAAGATGTTTTTTCCTCTAAAACCACTCTGTAAGCTTCTGAAGTTTAGTGGTTTACTACTAATCTGGATGCGAAAGGTTAGTGGTTTACTACTAATCTGGATTGTGTCAACTTCATATTTAAGCACCTCATTCGAATTAGAAATTTAGAAGATATTTTTGTGGATACCATTTCAAATATTATCATTTCTTGTGACACTTCTACTGCTGCTGTTACGTTCTCATGCAAACAGTGTATGTGCAACCTCTAATGAATTTTGCCTCCAAACCATGTTTTATGAGTTCTTGTGGACTAATGTCGAATTCCGTTGTGCATCTAATTTGTGTCCAGAACATGAAGACCTTTTTTTCACTTTTAATGAGTTTAATATATATGAACTTTGTAATTTGTATCTATGATTGGTTCACATCTGATGACGTACTCAATCTGCTGATAGATATAAAGAGTGAAAATATGACACAATTAACAGGTGGGAGGTTAGTAAGCTGTATATTAGTGGAACCTTGAGAAGCACTCCAATAATGAACATAATAATCAAGAACAAATCAGGACTATATGGATAATTGAGCATGATAATGAGGTTAACAAGATAGGACAAATTTTCAAAACCAACCCCTTTCACTATTTATTTTCAAAAAACGACCGCTTTTGCAAAATTTTTTAAAAACCGACCTGGTTTCAGCCCGGGAGCTGAAACCAGGTTGGTTTTTGAAAATTTTTATCCGAAACTTCACTGGAGTTGAATTCCCGTGAAGTTTAGTAAAACTGCTAAATTTCACGGGAGTTGAACTCCCGTGAAGTTTCGTAGTTCATTTTTTTTTGAACTGCGAAACTTCACGGGAGTTCAAGCAGTTTTACTAAACTTTACGGGAGTTCAACTCCCGTGAAATTTCCAAAGTTTTTTCACAAAAACCGACCTGGTTTCAGCGCCAAGGCTGAAATGGCGCTGAAACCAGGTCGGTTTTTGCAATTAAGTTTGAAAGGGGTTGTTTTCTGGGATTAAATTTCCAAATAGGTTGGTTTTGAAAATTTTGTCCTAACAATATATCTTCTTGACTTCTGCTCTGAGGGTTTAGAAAGATAAAGGGCACTCCTAGGATACCCTGCAGTACATGTAGATTTTCTTACCAGCCTTTATTAAATATCAGTTAGGATAATTTTCCACTATCTTACACCAAAACTCTGAAGTTATGGTGATGGTCGATGGATATAATTTTATACTCCAACATGCTTCGCTAGCTGGGGGCTCTTTTTCTTATGAGCCGAAAGCGGGACTTATGGTGTAGCATCTTTTATAATCGGCTTTACAAGTTCATGGTTGTAGGGATCTGATTGGATTGCTCTGACCATCTTTCAAGTCCCTCTCATCACACCAAAACTTCAGAGTTATAATTGAGGGTTGAGGGTTATAATTTTATATTTCAACACCTTTCACTACTGATCTGCTTCTTTTTCTTGCAGGAATATGATTTAAACCTTGATGGGCTACTGGATCGTGAAGAATTTGCTGAATTCATCAGGAAGCTCACTGCTGACACCGTTACTGCTATTAGCCGCAATCTGGTAATTGCGCTTATTGTGGCACCCACTGTGGCTCTGCTCACCAAGAGAGCCACTGAAGGAGTGCCTGGTGTCGGTAAAGTTGTGCATAAAGTGCCCAACTCTGTGTATGCTGCCATTGTGACTCTCGGGGTTGTGTTGGTTCAAAAGTCCTGCGAGGGCTATGAATGATTGTCTTGGTGATTTATCTTACTTTAGGAATAGATACAATGCATTTTGCTTTATTCTTGTAAAGAGAATGTTGGATTTGCTTGTCTTATTGCTTGGAAAATGTTGGTATATTGTTAGTTACTTGGGCAATCGTGAAGAATTGTCTTTGTTTTAGTATTGGCTGTTGTCATCATGAAAAATGGCTAATAAGGAATATTAATGCATACATACGTACATAAAATGTTATATCTGATGATGGGCGAAATGTTTTGTTGCATAATTTCGAGTATTTCTTTTTCTTTTCTATTTTTCTGTATGAAAGAACTAGATTTGATACTTAGCTATTAGCATTAATGTTGCGAAAAGGGAAACTAAAACGGATATCCTATCCTTGTGAAACCTAACAAATAAGAAATACGCTACTCAGATAGTCAGATTAAATTCTTTATTGGGTTGGAGAAAGAGGATTGCCCAAATTTCACCGCTCCAAAAGTACAGGCAACAGAACAATATATATTAAAAATAAAGTAAAATAAAATAAAAAGTATGAAGTAGAAACTTTAGATTGACATTTCCTCGGTTTCTTTTAACGCTAGCAAGATGTCAAAAAAAAAAAAATATCAGTTAATGCTGAAAAGTTAAACCTAAAGTCCTCCTTAATTTGTCCAAGTATATGAAAATAGAATTTAGATTGAATAATGTTCTCGTTAATTTTTTTGGATAAAAAATTAAGCTAATTATTGCCAAAGCTTATCGGTCAGAAATCTAAATAGAACAAACAAATAAACAAAAAGTAATTTCTCTAGAAAAGCAGTAAACAGCACATGATACTGCTAATAACTAATGCTTTTATATAAATAGGTAGTTCATAAAGATATCATAATGGCAGCTAAAAAATTAACCTGCAAAATGCTATCTACAAAGCTCAAACTTGTGAGGGGACAACTCAAAGGCCCTCATGTTGGCTCCACAAAAAAGAAAAAAAAATTAATTGGGATATTTGTGAATGATATTTGAGATGAATAGTCAAGGAGCTTTTTAACAAGAACCACTTTTAAAATACGGTGAAATTACAAAAGCCATCTTTAAAGTTCAGTTTATATAAAACTACCTTTAAAGAAGTTTTCGACGCAAGCAACCACCTTGACTTGTTTTTTGATGAAATTTCAATTAAAATTTTCAAAGTAACCTCAAAAAAATACTCGCGACAGGTCTTCTTAACGAAAAATGACCTATTTTTCAGTGTATTTTTCAAGGGCATGTTCGAGATTTCAATCAAAATTTAACCAGAAAATAGGTTCACATGGTTGATTACAACCAAAACCCCTTTGAAGGTGGTTTTCATATAAGTTGATCTTTAAAGATGATTTTTATATTTTCATCTTATTTTAAAGGTGTTTTTTAAAAACATACTTTATATTTATATAGTTAGAAGGAAATAATGAACTATTAAAAAGTTAAAATGATCAGTAATTTGTAGGGGTGCTAAACCGTATTCGTATCCGATGAAATATTTGTAACCGTATCCGTTAAGATACGAATATGGTTACTGAACTCTATAACCGATAGGATATTGATACAAGTTGCCGTGCGAGCACCATTTGGTCGCGGAATTACCAAAATGTGGGTTGAGAAGAAGACAACTAAAACACAAGAACAATTCAGTATGGCGAAGGAAAATACCTTCTCTAGATTATGAAGAATCAGTTGTTACAAATATCTCCCTCACAATTGTTGGCCTTCTTGTTTTGATGATGTTTAACAAACAATTTACTTCTAATGTTGTTTGTCTAGTATTTGTGTTTTCTTATATATTGTAGACAAACAAAGAGTTGGAGGTTGGATGGATTGAGCCTACACGATCATATCAAGAGGAGGTTGGCGGTATAGTGGAGTGAAGCCTTACAATTCAAAGTTAAAGATCAAGTTCAAGCTTTATCCGCGAGATTACCAA
Source organism: Asparagus kiusianus (assembly GCA_022839385.1). Lineage (NCBI taxonomy): Eukaryota > Viridiplantae > Streptophyta > Magnoliopsida > Asparagales > Asparagaceae > Asparagus > Asparagus kiusianus. The sequence continues at coordinate 118,598 of BQKN01062494.1, forward strand.
GAAGAGCTTAATTAAAGATCAAGATCATAGCTTGGGTAATCTAGTTTAGATTTTATATTATGTGTGTTAAGTACCTTAAGCTCAATATAATATACACACACATTTTATTAGTTTCTTCGTATATATATATATAGTTATATATATATACATAAGTTTTGTTTTCTATGCATATATATAGTTATATATATACATACAAGTTTTGGTTTTCATGTTTATAAATATGAAATCACATGTTTCATATTTACTATTGTGTTTTCGTATATATTGCATAGAATATGCAATTTTGTGAAAATATTGTATTCTTAGTTTTTGGACTTAACAATAATCATATACATATTTTATTAAGTCTACATAATCATTGTGCAAAGTTTCAAAACATGGTTTAGCCAAAATGTCAAAATTCGCATGTTTACATTTTCATGTTTTGGACTATTTTGCAAAATGATGATTTTTCACAAATGGGAAATGCAATTTGGAAAATTATTTTTGTAACATGTTCATTTACATGTTTATATACATTTCCCAAAGTTTCATTATTTTTGGATTTTATTTGTTATTTTTAACATATTTTTAAAAGTCTCAAAAATCTGTTTAAAAACCTATTTTTCCTGAGTATCTGTTCGCGGTCGACCGCCACGGTCGACTGCCAAGAGTTCAGAACTCAGAACTGTTTTTGCTGGCTCGCGGTCAATCGCCACGGTCGACCGTAGCGAGTCCAGAGAGTTTCGCGGTCGACCATCAGCCTTCCAGAACAGTTTTCCTGGTTTTTGTTCTTCGCGGTCGACCGCCGATGTGACCGTTGGACTCTAACGGCTATTTTCTGAGCTGATTTTTTTGGGGCTTTTTTGGACTTTTGCTTGGGGGTTTTGGCTGAGATTTTGAGTGGGTATAAATATCCTATTGCTGTTCTCTTTCAAAACAGCTAAGAAGTTTTTAAACAAGGGTTTAAGCTTGTTTAGTTCTGGTTTAAGTTTGTTTTGGATTTGCTGTTACAAAGAGGAGTTTACATCAACTATTGAAGAGTTCATCTTCAACATTTCATCATCCTCTCTTTGTATTTATAGAGAAGTTTCCTTAACTCTATTTCCTAGTATTTTTACTATTGAATTTCATATCAATCTTATTGCTAGTTCTTATTGAGTTAAGTTTTATTGAATCTCATTGTTACACACACCTACATGAGCTTATTGTATTTGCATACATAGTATATTAGGGTTGTGAGAGATTGTAACATTGAGTTGTGCTTAATTGTGTTCTCATCTATTGTAGAGAACAAATTTATATTTGTTACATTGTGAGTGGTGTAAGGTTTTCGGTGAGCTAGAAAACCGAGTGTGTTGTGAAGTTTTTGGTGAACTAGAAAACCGAGTGTGAGGAGTGAACGTTGATCGATGAGCGTTGAAAACTAACACTGTGAGGTGTAAACGTTATTTGGGTGAGCGTAGAAAACCCGGTTGTGATAGTGGATTTCTCCCCGGGAGTGGGGAGCGGAGACGTAGGACGGAAGGTCCGAACTCCGTGATCATTTGATTATGTTTGAGTGTGCTTTGGCGTTCATTCATATTTATGTTCATATCTTATATCGCCATTGTGCATTGCTCATTTCTATATCATCCACTATCTTGTTTATATTGTTTACCCTTGTGTTAGTTTACATATCCTTGCATATATCATATTGTATATCTCTTTGGTAGGATATATCATCTTGTGTTAGTTTATATATCCTTGCTCATACATTACCTATATCTCCTTGTTAGGATATATCTTGTTATTCATATTGCTTATCCTAGCTCATATATATATTATTGTATTTCATACTTGCTAGGATAACTTGTTAATTAATTTAATTGGTATTTAAATCGGATTAGATTAGCATAAGACCCTAATCACCCCCCTCTAGGGTCTAACAACAATCTCACTAGAATCGAGAACAACCTCTCAATCCTCTCTAAACCCTTGAATCTATCTGATTCTATCTGATTCAAGATCATCACAATCTAAACCTTAATCCTTTTGATTAGGATCTCACTTAGACCTAAAACCCTTTAGATCTACATCTTGGCCTCTCACCTTCCTCAGAAACCCTAAAACAATCCTTTATATAGGTGTACAAACGTGGATGATAATCTGGTAAATAACCAAGCCCAAAACCATCAGGAATTCGTGTGAACAGAAACCCAACCAAACCAGGAAACCGTCGATGAGTCGATTCATGACACATGGGTCAACTCATAAACTGATGAGTCGACAGAGCAGAAACTTTTGACAAAACGGCTGGGTTTCGTGAGTCGACTCATGACAGTCATGAGTCGACTCAACCTGATGAGTCGACTCATGTACATATATGAGTCGACTCACGAGCTAAAAATGGGATTCTTCGAATCTGCTGCTCGTCGTCTCGTTCCATGCTTCCACCTGCGTTCCACTGTACTGTTTTACACCCCTACTCTCATGCTATTATGAGAATCATCTATCCTCAAGCTCTCATGAGGATCGCTAAGTTCCGAAGAGAGATACACCCGTATCATGGGTCCCCCCTTTAAGAACTTAAAGTCTCGTTCAAGTTAGAACTTTTACTGAGGAAACTCTCGAGCTCCTCCATCTTTTCCGCACCATCTGGCCCTACTAGGAACCTGGTCTCGACGTCTGATCGGAAACATCTCATCCATCTCGCGTCTCGTCGTAGTCACCTTTCGCCCCAAATTGCAATCCTTTAACGATGGCTTTTCTGGAAGTCTAATGCACTGCGAGACAAACTTCTTGCTTGCATTCATTAGTCTCTTCGCTCGTGTCACCGTCCCCAAGCTTGTCTCCCTCAGAAGAGATGCCGAACGAAATATGAACTTTTTACCATCTTTAGTGAAAGTGTACTTCTGAGCCCGCCTCTCATAGATCGCATATCTATCCCATAAGTACGAATTACCCAGTATAATCTGACAAACATCCAATGGAACGACGTCGCACGTGACCTTGTCAATATACGACTCATGGAGCGCAAATCTGACCGTGCATTGATCAACTACACTCAGTTTCTCCTCCTTCTAAATCCACCCCAATGGATAGGGCTTCGGATGCTTGACCGTCTTCAGACCTAGCTTCTGAACCAATGTGTCACGCCCCGCTTCCCAAAATACCGGGGAATCAGGACGTGAACAAGCCCGCGACGTATTAGATCAAGGAGAATAAATAAAATAATTGTTTTTCCTCAACCTAATGCGCTAAGCGTTTGGAAATATATACAATGCGAAGGCACAGGTCCCCGATCATAATCAGCAAGAATATAATAGACAACCTCTAAATAAAAAATATCATATCACAAATAAGATAACATCCGAGACATAAAAATATAGGTCAAACATGCCCTTATACTGGAGAATATAAAATACAATGATCAGGCGAAAAGGAAATGCTACGAAAATAAACTGAAAGGAATAACTAAGCTTCAACTTGTTCTTCTGCTCCATCTACAAGGCATTCCTGCTGAGAATCCTCCGGCTCCTAGCGATCTCCCAGCTGAACCTGTTTGTCCTCTAAGTCTGACGTACACCAGAGAAAACATGTGTACGTCAGCATGCATGGTGCACGGCAAGACCCCACAAAAGAAAATAGAACGAACGAAAACCCAAGCGAAAAACGATACAATAACCGAAACAACAAAAGAACGTACAACTGAAATCCACAAATCAACATGAAAACACTACTAAATCATGATAACATAAAGCATCCAAAATCGATCAGGTAACGAGATCATGTAGCTAGCGATCAGTCTAATCATCCATGTAACAGGGGCATACAATAGATGGAATTAATACCTACAAATCTACAATAAGAGACATAGTACGTCGAGCGAAATAATCCAAACAAGTACGTCGAGTGAAATAATCCAAACAAGGAAACCCTCATGTATATACTATATGTCTCAAATTGTAGATAATTAAATATTAACCCTGATCTATGTATGAAAAGAAACACAACTGTCCTACATCTTACAATAATCCATACCTAACCAAGCAACGAGGTCATGTAACTAGCCATCCTAAAACTCACTGGTCCACATCTCACATAAATTCAACATTCATATCACCGGATAACTGACTGTTCACAAATCCTCTACGCGCATCCAATACCGCTACACAAATCGGTCAGAGGACTACACGCAATCCGATTTCGGCCTGGTCCGAACTCAAGCAGAACTCGGGTGACTACACAAATTCACTGACTAAAGTGACTACACGAATTCACTTTAGCCCAACAAACCAACCCCAGTGACTACACGAATTCACTAGCGCGAGCCTGGAAGATACATCAACAGCCTTATCCGATCACATGAACATGGACTTCCCCATCCCAACTCTCTTGTATTTTCTTAGTCAACCATAAACCTCATTGAAACTCGGATTCACCGCCTAAACTCAGTCAACACACTCACACATGTCGCTAAGTCTACTCATAACGCACGAGGCCACTAAGTCATAACTATCAACGGTTCCCCATCGCAACAAGACATAATAAATCATGTGTAATAATATCATACCATATCAGGTAATTAAATCTGAGAATTTGAATCATTAAATTATTCTAAAATAATCTTCTAAAATAATAAATTTATTTACTTAAACTAATCCTTTTGCAAAATAGGTTCCTTTAATTTATTTTCCAAAATAATCCCTTTTTCTAAAATAATTTCTTTTTCAAGATAAGTTCCTTTAATTCATCATAATCATAAAAATGATTCTTTTTCTAAAATAATTCATTTTAAATTATTATAATTTTTCTAAATGATCCGTTCTCAAATAAATCCTTTTTAATTAATATAATTATACAAAATGATTCTGCTGCCGGAATAAATTCTTTTTAATTAGTCATAATTGTTCTAAAAATATTGTTTATCATATTGTTATGATTTATCTAATATTATTTCACCAAGCAACTCACGCAGTTAATTATTTCATAATTCAAAATATGCAGATAATTCATAACAATCTAAAATGTAAAGAATGACAAACTGAGCAACGGGATCTTGCATATAAATAATTTATGATAAATCTAAAACTGTAATGAAATACGATCAGGGAATAGGGATCTTGCCTACCTACAAGTGTCGTTGGGATGTCTCGGGCTCTGACGGCTCGCTGGCGGCTAGAAGGTGGCGCTTCTGCAACTAGATGTGCGTTGACTTATCGTCGAACAGGTGACGTGCGATGGAGAAGACGTCGGAGGCGGTGCTGCTTGGTTGTTGAAGGGCTTGGGGTGGCTGATGTAGGGGATGGAGCTCGAGGCTGTCGGTGGTGCGGAGCGATGAGGAGGAGAACGGGGCGGATGGAGGAGGACGAGGGGCACAGGGCTATCAGCGTCGGTTTGAGGGGGTGGTCGCTGCGAACAACAAACGACGAGTTTTTTTTTTTTGAGAGAAAGGATGGATTACCAAAATAGTAATCCAGCCAGCTAAATTAAGCAAAAAAGGTTGTTACAGACAAATCACTCATCCCCAACCAAGAATGAGTACCCTAGATCATCACAGTTTTATAAAATAAGAAACTTCACTCCTACTGATAGCTAGCAACAAAATATCAGAAGCTATAACATAATTCCAGCTTTTATACAAGTTTTTCATTTTTAAACCACAAAATAGATCAAAAAAACTTCCAGCTTAACTTTCATTCCAGCAGCTCTATCACCCCCACCATAGGAACCGAACCCCCAGAATTTGCAGCAGCTTTCTTTCTCCTCCTCTCTTGTAGTCTAGCTGCACGATCAGAAATCTGTGATCCTATCCAAAATTTTGCAAAAGTCACAATTTTATTCAAAAGTTCTAATGATCTCCTCCTCTTGTTAGAAAAAATTCTATCATTTCTTTCCTGCCAAATACACCAAATAAGAGCACAAATAATCACATCTCTATCTATATTCCCACTAACATGTTTTTCATCATTCCAACTTTTCCAAATTTCTTTTAAAGAATATAAAGTAAAATCTTTTTTAATTTTCATTTTGTGTTGAATAGACCTCCAGATTGAGTATACAAACTCACATTTGACAAAGATATGAAGATGATTTTCCTCTTCCTTAGAACAAAAACAGCACATCATATCTGTATGAATACCTTTTTTCTCCAAATTTTTTTTTGTATTTAAACCATTTCTTAAAGCCAACCAAACCAAAAACTTCACTTTTAAAGGAACAGGGAGATTCCAAAGATTGATATATGCATACCTTAATCCTCCATCAGTAAGAAAATGATAATATGATTTAACAGTGAACTTGCCTTTTGCTTCCCAATTCCATATTCTTTTATCCTCCCTGTGAACAAAATTAACAAACATAATACTCTTCAACATATCAAAATATTAAAAAACCAAATTTCCAGTCAGTTATCTTTGAAATTTGATATCCCAAATCCACTCATTATTAATTTTTTTCCTCAAACTGCTAATAGAAGCATAGGGAAACTCTGCAATATGAAAAAGTGCAGGATACAAAGAGGCCAGAGTATTTGTGCTTGACCATTTATCAAACCAAAACAAAGTTTGATTTCCATTCCCCACTTTTACACATGTACTGCACAAAAAGCTTTCAACATTAGTAAAAAAATTCTTCCAAAAATGAGATAGAAATCTCTTGCCAGAATAAAAATATTCTGACCAGTTTTTGTTCTCAAAATACTTGTAGAAACTTATTTGTTTCCACAATTCCATTTTATTATCAAACCATTTCCAAATCCATTTCCCCAACAAAGCTTTGTTCATAGTTCTCAAATTTATAATCCCCAATCCACCAAGCTTTTTGGGTTTGCACACTTCATCCCATTTAACTAAATTAGAAGAATTCTTATGTTCCAAAGAACCAGTCCACAAAAACCTTCTCCTCATCCTATCAACTTTATCAATAAGCCACCCAGGAAAAGAAAAAAAAGACATCCAGAAGATAGGCATAGAAGAAAGAACAGCATTAACTAATACCAATCTCCCACCTCTTGATAAAGACTTTCCTTTCCATAAAGCTAGTCTTCTCTCAAACTTCTCAATTAAAGGAGACCAATCTTCTTTTTTTAATTTTCCATGTCTCAAAGGAACTCCAAGATAAGTAATAGGAAAGCTTCCACTTTTACAATTTAACATGTAAGCTAAATTATGCTGTAAAATCTCATTATCTTCAAGAGCAATAAGCAAACTCTTGTTAAAATTTATTTTTAATCCAGAAGCTGATTCAAAACAGTATAAAATCATTTTCAAAATTGTTAACTGTTCTCTTTTGTTTTTGCAGAACACTAGAGTATCATCAGCATATTGAAGACAACAAACCTTCTGATTCATATTATAAGGGCCCAACCCTTCAATAAGAGAAGCTTCAGCTGCTAAATTCAGCATTTTAGAAAATGAATCAGCTGCCAAAACAAACAAAAGAGGAGAAAGAGGATCACCTTGACGTACTCCTCTTTTGGACATAATCCAACTACCAGTTTTTCCATTTATGTTAATGGCAGACATACCTCCTTTTAAGCACAAATTCACCCAATTTATCCACTTACTTCCAAATTTTTTAGCCTTCAGAACTTCCAGAATAAAATCCCAATCTAGCATATCATAAGCTTTTGCAAAATCCAACTTCAAAAGAATTCCTCCCTTTCTATTATTCTGGAAGCAGTCATCAATAATCTCCTGAGCAGCTGCCACCCCATCAATCAAAAATCTGTTTTTTATAAAACCTGACTGAACTGAATCAACTAGAAATTCCAGCTTAGGACTTAATCTATTAGTCAAAACTTTTGTGATTATTTTGTAAATCACATTAAGTAAACTAATAGGTCTGTAATCATTAACTGTTGAAGCCTCATTTTTTTTGGAATAAGAACTATATGAGCATAATTGAGTCTAATAATCTCCAATCTACCTTCATAAAACTCTTCAAACAGTCTCATAATATCCAATTTAACAGTTTCCCAAAATTCCTGAAAGAAAACAGCCGAAAAACCATCAGGACCAGGAGACTTATCCTCTTTCATATCAAAGATAGCTTTATGAACCTCATCTTCAGAGAAAGGTTGTTCTATTTTATTTGACCCCCAATCCACCAAAGGAAAGAGTTTATTCCAGTCAAGTTGACATCTATACGGTTCCTTTTGACCAAAAATCTGACTGTAATGTTTAGAAAAGATTTGAGCAATACCCTCTTCAGAAGTAACCTCAACATCATTAATAAAAATAGATGCTATCAAATTGTTTCTTTTCCTGCCATTAGCAATCTTATGAAAATATGTAGTATTATTATCACCCTCCTTTAGCCAATGTGCTTTAGACCTTTGTTTCCACATCTGTTCTTCTTGAAATAAAATTTCATTCAACTGTGAAACAACATCATTTTTCTTGATCAACTCATCATCTTCTAAATCTCTATTTTCCTCAATAACATCCCATTCCAACAAGTTATCTAACAACTCTTTCTTCTTCTGTTTGATACTATAGAAATTAGAATGTGTCGAATGTTTAATGCATTTTCTCATAAATCTCAGTTTCCCAACTATGTTTTTAGCTGCAGATAAACTCTTAGGTGCACAATTCCACCATACAGGGACTCCTTTTTTAAAGTCTTCAGACTGAAGCCAAACTTTTTCAAATCTGAAAATTTTAACAAACTGATGGTTATCCCCACAGTCAAAGCTAATAGGAGCATGATCTGACAATTGACTACTAAGACCTTGCTGTTTAGATAAAGGATACAAATCCTCCCAATCAGAGTTAAAAAAGACTCTGTCCAACCTAGCTAGAGTAGGTGATCTTCTTTTACTTGACCAAGTAAATTTTCTTCCATGCAATGGACTATCAATTAATTCTAAATCATTGATCACTTCACGACGAGTTTTGAGGATGAGAGACGTCGGATCTGTGGAGGCGACGGTGTTTGATGGCATCGCTGCTGGTAGTTGAGCTTGGCGGTGGACAGGAAAGTGGGGCGCGGTCAGAGGCTTGGTGGAGGTGATGAACGGAGGAGCGCTGGTCGGGGGTTGGCGACGGAGGGGCTGTAGGGGAATGACGGCGACGAACGACGGATCTGGTGGCAATCGAGGCGATGTTCGAGGCTGAGGGAAGCGGAGGAGGGCGTAGCATGAAGGGGAGGAGATGGGTGATGACGGTGGTGGGGGAGGCGAGCGGTGGTTGGGGTAGCGAACTGGTCAGAGTTGTGGAGGGGATGGACTGAGGGAGAGCTGGGCGGTTTGGTGGACTGAGCGTGGTTGTTGGGGCGGTGAACTAGTGGAGCTCGAGTTTGGGCTTGGTCGGAGAGGATGGCCGGAGGCGGGCAGTCGACGAGGGCTGTTGGGCGGCATGCTCGGCAGCTAGAGGAGGCCTGCGGCACTGCTAGTCGGTCGGAGGTGGCAGGGAGAGGGAGCGGAGGCACTGGCGGACGTGGGGAGGGGCTGCGCGGCTGTCGGGCTGCGCGGCTGTCGGGCTGCTTGTCGGCGGTCAGCGGCTGAGGCGGATCTCGTCGGCGTCGGGGTTGACGACAGGGGAGGAGTGGGGTCGAACGGAGAAGGAGGAGGTGAGGTTGGTACTGGGTTGTTGGGTTCGTTAGAGGATGAGGGAGAGTTAGTTTGGAAATGGAGGAGAGAGAGAATGGCTGTGTGATTTTTCTTGGGGGGAGTGAGCAGGGATAAGAGGAGAGGGGAACTGTACCTAAGAACGTGATAGGGGTAGTTGAGAGAACGTGAGTTTGTGTGAGGGGAACACGCCGGTTAATTAAGTTAAAACAAAATTAATTAAAAAAATAATTAGTGATATTTAAAAATCAAAATAAATACGGGATAATTATCTACAAATAAAAACGTACCTGTTGTGCTAATACAACAATTGATACACAGTAATTAAAGTAATATAATAATTTACACAAATAATACGTAATCAATAATTCAACATAATACACAAAATAATACATAATAGTAACAATAATACAACGTATTTTTTAAAATAATACGTAGTAGTACCGATAATACAATAGATTAATTCTATAAAATTTTACTGCACTAAACTAATTTTATAAGTATCAAAACCATTTAATTATATATAAAACTTAGACTTTAAATCATAGAAAATTCTAGAAAATCTAAAAATACCAATACTCTTTTTAAAAATTATAATTAAATATTTTAAAATACTAAAAAAAATTAACCAGTATTAAAATTCTCGATCATTACACAATATCTTGGATATTAAATTATTCTCGCTACCCGAATCAATAATGGCATCAACCAAACTGGTCTTTACTTGCAACTTGAGTACAAAGAGCTGCTCCCTCGGGTCTTCGTCCTCTTTCGTGGTCTGTTTTCCTGCCATAAGGTTGAGACTGTTATTGGGCTATGTTATCCCAGGAACTTCCTTCGGACCCTGTGCTATCACGTATGCCTTTTTCTCCTCCTTCCTCTTGAACCCTCTTGACTTCAGATGAGGATACTTCTCCCAGCATCGATCAGCTTCGTGTCCTGTTTTCTCGCAGTGACCACAAATCAGCCCTGCTTTTCCTGGATCACCCTTCTCTTCCTCCTTGTGCTTGGAACCACTAGACTCACCACCCGTTTGCTTCGCATCTTCTTTTACCTCGTTGCTCTTCTTCTGCTTGCCTACGATGGCAATAGCCTTTACGCTCACCTCTGTAATAGTCTCGACCGTGAATAACTTTATCTCCTTTCGGATGTAATCGCTCAATCCCGTTATATACTTCATAAACATGGAATATTCATCTGTCGTAATGTTGAGGACCAAGCGTTCCTTAACCGGGGCTTTGCCTCGACCCGCGTGTGAAGGACCAAGACGATACGTGATCTCCATCTTAAATTAGGACAAATCCACGCTGTCATGATGCTCCACCGGAGGTGCGAAACTCGAAGTGATCGACAAAACAGGTGCAGAACATCCTCTGTCTTGACCTTGGCGCGGGTCAGACTTGAGTGAACCGTGGGTTGGAGGGTTGGATCCGGGTGACCCGCGACTTGAAGGGTCGGATCCGAGTGACCCGTGATTTGAAGGGTCGGATCCAAGTGACCCATAATTTGGAGGGTCAGATCCAAGTGACCCGTGACTTGGAAGGTCGGATCTGAGTGACCCGCAATTTGAAAGGTCGGATCCAAGTGACTCACGATTTGGAGGGTTGGATCCAAGTTACCCGTGATTTGGAGGGTCAGATCCAAGTGACCAACGATTTGGAGGGTCGGATCCTGGTAACCCGTGATTTGGAGGGTCGGATCCAAGTGACCCGTGATTTGGAGGGTCAGATCCAAGTGACCCGTAATTTGGAGGGTCAGATCCAAGTGACCCGCGACTTGGAGGGTCGGATCCAGGTGACCCGCGAGCAGGAGGGTCGGATTTGAGTGACCCGCGAGCAGGATGGTCGGGTCTGAGTGATCCACATTTTTTGATTTTTTCGGCCGCCGTTTTGGATTTTGGCCTCTAAGTTTAAGTGCAGTCTTGGTTGTTTCTTAGCTATGTCCTTCTTCTGTATATTTTTTGCTTTTTGCATAAGAATTCGCGTGCGCGCAAGCGCGCGGCACTTTTGGATTCTCTCCTCCAGAGTTGAACGAATCCTTTTAACTTGGATCCATTCACTTGCCGTTGGTTTGGAGGGGAGGACATCTGCTCGATGTTGGGTCACTTGATGCTCTTTGAATTTCAAATCCGCCTCATAACGGATTTCGTCTATCGGCTCCAAAACCTTAGCAAGCTGACGTGCGAGGCGTTGATGTCACCTTTAACGTGCCCTCTTTGATAGGATTGGCGCGCCTTCAGTACTCAACTCCTTGATTGAGGAGGAGTTCAGATCCACAGATCCGGGCTCGTTGGAAGCCGGAGGGGTGTTGCAAAGCGAGAGGGCAGCAGCAACGAGGGTCTTGATCTTCCTGTGCTTGCCAGAGGTGGAGGATCTGGAGGAGGAGGACGATAGATATTCCTCAAACTTCAGTTGGTCGAACTCGTATTTGAACACTTATTCAACCGGGATGCAGATCTGAGGTTGCGATACGACAGCTCTGGCAGCGAAGCTGTTGGCTCCCACTGTGGTCGCCAGCTTGTTTGCGTCGAAAGTTAATGTATTCATTGTGGTATTCATTACAACTTTAGTCGTTACAATGAAAACAAAAAAAAGATAGTCTTTTTATAAGACTCTTACACAATAAAAGTAAAAATTACAACTCTCATCAAAACAAACGTAGGAAGATCGTTTATCGGTCTTCTGCTTGTGCGGGATCTTTGCCTGTGCCGGGGTGTAGGTGTAAATTTCTGATTTTCCCGGGAAAAAGGGAGGGATTTCG